>JAHWXV010653629.1:0-15825 GCA_024586415.1 Phrixothrix hirtus
TTCTTCCATTAAACATGTCAAAATAGCATTTATTCATAATTAAACACTTTTTTAAAGCTTTACAACAAAAATTATTGAATAAAAATATAGCCGCAACCAGCTATCAGGCTGCTCGGAGAGCTAGTAGCAGTTAAAGAGTTAATAAGACAAATTCCACGTGATGGACTTTTTAAGTTACACGGCTGTCTTCATACAGTTGATAATTTTGAAGTTGACAAAAGCACTAAACTACAAAATAAATTATGGATAGTTCAGCCGCTATTAACAAGGATTAACAATCAATGCTGTTCACTTTCCCGATCTAAACAACTGTGAACAGATCAGTAAATGATTCCTTTTTGAAGAACATCATTAAAATAGTATGGCAAAAATAAAAGTTTAGTTCTGGATTTCTTCACTTATCAAGGTGTTAATACTTGGCGTGATAGTAAACCTAATCTAAAATTTGGATTAGGAGTACCTACTGCAAAAATATTAACCGAAAGTATGCAAGAGGGACATTACCTTTATATAGGGTAGTTTCATGGAAGTACAATTTAACGGTTGCTAACAAAAATAATAAGTATATGTTGTTGGAAACATAGGTTTTAGAATATAATAATAAACTCTCTTGGTTTCCAAATAGAAAGCAGGCTGACGCGTTTTCTATAACCGGATATAAAATAATATAGCAGCACTAACGGTGAGACCCGAATGTATCACAACACACGTACGAATGCACGCCCACACAACCATGCATACACGCGCACACACACACGCAAGCCCTTATACCCACGCACACCTAAACGCGTTCCCACACGCATACATACAAGCGCGCACACATTCATACACATGCGCATGTGTGCACTAGGTTCCTTATAAGTTTCGCAATAGCAAATTACCTCGATTTTTTAATAATTTCTAGGCATCGCAACTGTGCGATGCCAATTTTACTTCTGGATTAATTGAAAATGAAATTCAATTATGTTTTTTTAAATAGAACATCCAGTATATTTTTACATGATGGGATACAGAATCAAAAAGTACTTAATAAATATCAAGATCAAGTACATTATCTACATTAAAATGTTATTAAAAATATAAAATAAGAAATATTTGATAACAAATCAGCCCACCAACGAATAAGGCACGCAAAGGAAACGCCTCTAGCTATCAAACTTAGGACACGTGCATTTATTCAGTTTTGAAACACCTACCTGTAATAGATGTCATCCTTGTTAGTACATAGTTAAAGTGCCAAATTGTGAAAAGTTTTGTTATTTGGTGTGCAATTTTAAGGAAATTTTTTTATAATATAATGAAAATTACGATTGGGTGTGGTGCTTCCGTTTCACTAATAAGAGGTGTTAAAAATCGCCGAAATTGTCCTTTCACAGGAATGCTTTTATATTGTTGGTTATTAGGTTACCGAATAATATTGCTAATTTTTGTTATTATTTCATAATTAACAGTGTTTTAAATTTATTTGCTTACTGTGAATACATAACAATGCATATTTTATAATGTTGAATTGATTATATTTAAAATGGAAACTATTTAACATCAAAGTTTTCATAATGCATAATGTTTTATGACCTCATCGGCGTGCATACTTTAATTTGTTGTGATTTATTAATTTTGGGTACGCACACTTATGTAAACATATAAACATAAATTTGATGTTTTTAACACAGGCGCACAATATGCTAACGCCGCTTGATTAGTCAATTTAGATTCAACCTCGTATGTTTATAGATTGCTTGGTTAGTTTTCTTTATTCATTACAGAACATCTTTGAGCAGAGGTAAATTGTTGTTTCTATATACTAAATCAGTTTATTTTCAGTTCATCAGTGAGTGGATCAGAGTCAAACGAGATTCTGATCATGCGAATATATGGCGACAATGAATGCTCTTTGGTGTAAGCTCGAATCTTGTTCAATGCTGTTCTACCAGATCATCGAATTTGTAAGTTTGAGGTATCTACAACCATTAAACGATATGAATTACTCCAATATTAGGACGTCCGAACATAGCTGCTGACGATGAAACCAAATTTAACGTTTTACTAGCCATTGAAGAAAATTCTTAAGTTTCAATAAGCCAAATAGCATTTAATATTGACATTTCCTAAACGTTCGTAAGAAATACTTTTAAGGCAGAAAAACTGGAGTTATACAAAATTCAATTTGGATACTGGTTACTTGAAAATGGTTCTACTGTAGAGTACACCTTGTGTAACTTTTGTGGAAATGATTATAGAAAATTAGAATTGTTTAAATAAAATTGTTTTTTCGGATAAAGCTTGGTTTTGCTGAAATGGAACTGTAAATAAATATAATTATCGTATCTGGTCTAGGGATAATCCGCATTGAATAGAGGAAGTACATATTCGGTATCCCCAAAAATGTAATGCATGGGCCGAGTTGGTTGGTAATCGCGTAGTTGGGCCATTTTTCATGGATGGAAATTTAAATCGTTAGTATTACCTATGGTTATTAGGGAATCAAATTGTGCCGATTCAAGTTTATTTTCAAATTCCTACGATCAATGAACTCCTGCTTTACATATACGTTTCCAACAAGGTGGAATACCTCTATACTGTGCGCTAAATGTTCGAAATTATCTACATGGAATAAATGTTTTTAGTAGTTTGGATAGACCGAAAAGGTTTTATTGAATGGGAGGCTTATTTCCTTGACCTAACACCCCTAAATTTTTTTTCACGCGACGTGTAAAATGTAAAGTATATAAAAATATACCAGTAAACTTAGAAGACTTGAGATATGCCAAATACGTTCAACAATGATACAAAATTCTCTGAAAAATTGTATCAATCGTTTAGACTATTGTCAAGCTGTAAACGGGCAGCATTTTGTACGTTTTCTCTAATTTAGAATAATGTCAATTAATATTATTTTAATTTTTATTTATTATTTTTTTAATAATACTTGAATTCTAAATACAGATTCTATTAACTTGATTTTGAATTAAGTAGGGGTATTAATTAACGTTAAATGAGCGCTCTGCAAATTTTTATTAAACTAGCAGTATTGTCGGATTAAATTAAGTAGATCTGAACATTTGCAATAAGATGAGTGCCTAAATTTCTGGCAGAAAGTGTAGTTGAAATTTCGCATCAAACTCTTCTTTGATGAGCCCCAGCCAAGGAAAATATGCTTATAGCATTCCAAACACAGATCTTTGCCAGTTGTATCCCCATTAACGTTCTTTGCAATTTTTGAGGCTAAATATGTGTGATGTTACTTTGACATCCTACACGTTAACTTTAAAGTAATTGTATTAAACATTAAGTAAAAGTACAAATTTGTATGTCATTCTTGCATATATTGTTATGAAGCCTTCCTGTATGTTTTTAGCCATTTAATTTATAAGTAGAAAATACATAAACACACCTTAAGATATACGTTCACAACTACATGGAAAAAATGTCACGAGCGCTTTTGGCTCCACGCCACAACAACAGTACTGAAGGACCCTATCCCAGCGAAGGAGGGGGGGGGGATCCTGAGATTTACACCAGCACCATTATCGCTCTAATTGAAATCGGGGTATAGGAAGAGAAAGAGGGCGCCACTACTCCGGATTGCCTCTCAAGATATGAAACTGTTCTCGGAATAGCTAGAAACAGTTTCCTAGGCGTTTCATTAATTTGTCTCGGGGTTCTTTTTATCAAGACCCCAAGGGCTATATAAATTTTGATCGCGGTCTTAATTAGTACATATCCTCTGAAATTTAAGATATTCTTAAATAGCTTATCCTACTGTCAAAAATAAAAGTCAAATTAAATGACAAAAGATCTATTGACAACGAAATGGGGTTCATTAACGTACACACCCAAACAACAGTTACAGATAGGTTACAGAATAACCTCTCTGTGTCTTGAATTTGGCCTTATTCAAGAGATAGAAGAAGGACTAGGCAAATCTACTGACACTAAATTAGGGTAATCTATGTTTAGACACGCAAGTATGCGTCCACGATCTCCACAGAAGAAATGTATTTTTGATATCCCGTCACACGGGAAGGTTTAAGTTCTTACGCCTTTCTACGGTCAACCGTAAGAAGCCAGACAACAATAACAAAAAGGAGGATACCTTAGTTTGGGTTGTTGAATTACCCAAAATGGTCCACCGTTATGGCTTATGCGTTCCCGCGCCTGCGCAGAACTTCACACGTTCAACAAAACTGCTACGGCATAAAACGCGCTTATTAATTGCTAGAGATATACCATTACATCTCTTAGGTCGGGTCTTCTAACATTTAACACTATGTTGAGTCCCTAAACACACCGAACTTTTTCTTTTAACACAGAGCCAACACACAACCGATTTTATTTCCCTAACAACTCCGCAAAATGCGTACCCGCTTTTGAAATGTCGCCGAACCCTATCAGACGTTCGGAAATTACGTTTCTCTGTCACACTTCTGGCACGATTAGATTCTGGATCGACATGGACGTGAAGGAAACGCGTCTATCCAGTTGTTTTTATACGATCCCAAAAACCAACCAATTTATTTACTATTTCTCTAAATTCTCTTTTTCTGTTTTTGTCAACAACAACCCTGTTTCTAAGACACAAATCCATGGCGGCAACTTAAAAAAAAAGATTTTGTCCTTTATTAGCGGAACTCCACCAAAATCTGACAAAAAGTCAATTTTTAAACATTCCATATCAATTACACATGTCAAAAGTATAACTGTAGCCCTCTCAATTTTATTGGTTTTGCTTGCATTTTATTGACGACGTTTCAGTAAAAAAAAACACTTAAATAACTGAGACTAACTGAATAATTTTATTTTAATTGCAATACTTACGCGTTTTAAGCTCATGGGAACATCGAAATTAGTGCAGTGAAGATATCTAAGTAAATACGCATCATCACTTCTAAATTTTTTCAATAGATTGTCCTCTGAAATAATATAGACGATTAATAATATAGAACTAAAATATAAATGTTATGTATGTGCAAGCTTAAATAAATAGTGTTCGAAAATTAAAACCAACAATACAGGAAATACCCTAAATTATGTAATAGATCTAATACGTGGGACAAGCCATTATTATTGAGAATTAAAGAACCAGTGCAACCTTTTCAAAATTTTATTTTAGATATGTTCCAAGTAGTTGCTTTTTGCTATAATGCACTTACCCATTCTTTCCTTCCACTGCTTAAATGCTTCAAGCCAAGCAGCTTTAGGAATACTATCAAAATAACACCGAACAGCAGCATCGATCTCTTCCTCTAAAAAAATCCTTCGTCCTCGTAAGTTCTTTTTTAACCCAAAAAATAGCTAAAAGTCGCACATTGCCAGCCAAATACTGCCGAGTTGTCGCTGCAGTGTGGGAAGCAGCAATATCGTGATGTAGCACAATTCCCTTCTTTGGCACTTTATTAAACATTTCCGGCAAACACTGTTCGACACACCATTTAGCTGTGACAGTCTTCTGCTCCTCTAGGCTAATAGCGCACACTATACCGGTACTTTTAAAGAACATAGCAAACATTACTTTCTTCATTGTTCGCTGCTTTCTGATTATTGTTGGTGTTGCCTCGTCTTCATGGATTCATATGCGGCTCTCTTGTCGATTTGACATGCCGAAAAATTGAATGTAAGTTTCATCGCCTGTTACAATTTTCGACAAAATTTGGTATCCACCATCCTTAAGCTGTGTTAGAGTTTCATGGCAAATTCGTACTCGTTCTGCTTTTTGAAAATCTGTAACATTATAGGCTACAAAACGACTTACGGCTTTTTACAGATGAAATCGGTCGTGTATTGTTGTTTTTACAGATAAGGATCAAATCCCCAGTTGAACTTCTATCACGGCGTAACCAGATGTGTCATCTGCTTCTATAATCTTCTTCACGGCAGCAATGTTTTCCTCTGTCACAGCGGTAATCGGAGAGCATGCGCCTTTGTGGTGATCAATTGCAGTTCTTCCACGTTCGAAGTCTTTGTACCATCTGTAAATTGTTGCCAAGGAAGAGGCCTGATCGCCGAACGTTGATTTCAAACTTTCTTCGCAATTATACAAACTTAATCCTGTCTTAAAGTCATAATAAATCATAATGCGAAAATGTTCTCGGGTTAATTCCATTTTTTCACTATGCTTGCGAAACTTAAAACCATCTCTTTCAAATGATAATTTAGATAAATTAGCAAATGAAGCGGCAAATGCAAGTAAAGTGTTGCTCTTAATGAGGTTATATTTTTTGTTTTCCATGGCCTACCTAATTTCTTTATTCTCAATAATAATGGCTTGTCCCTCGTGCAATACGAAGATTTATACTGATTTCAGTTATCTTTTAAAAAATCCAGTATCTAATAAAATAACTAAATATAAATTACAATCTTAAACGTAATACTCTGACAGGCAAACAAGTTTGTGCTTGCTTAATAGGTAAAATTTGTTATTGTCGGGCCTTAAAGTGCTGTTTAAAATTACAAAGTACATGCTATGACGTGATCACCGCCGAACCTGATCCTTGGAAAGAAAGTGCATTGATCAGTGTACACTTTGACAGCTATTTGGGAATCAGAGTTAAAACCAGAACTCATCTGTGAATATTAACGATCTCTTTTTTAATTTTCTTCTATCTCGAGTTCAGTCGATTTTTAACCTTAACAGCAGTACTGCCAATGTCATATAAGCCCGCCAATGATAAAATGAGGTCGTCTCGGGTACTTGTATTAGCAGCAGTTTATCAAAAGCGATTTACAGATCTTTTAATGCTATATCTTGAAATCCCTGGAACCTAGCGATGTAATACTGCGAGCATCGACTTCGAATCCAAGCAATTGCTCTGGAAGTACCATAAAGAAGCAGTAGTAACGCAGATCTGTCACTCCGGCTGACTTTGAAAATAAATTGGACAAAGAAGCGTAAAATAAGGTTAACTAGGTACATATAAACAATTTATCATCTTTTATATAACAGCAAAATATATCCGATCGAATGTGTATAGCATGCTATGGAGTCGTTGGAAATTGTGGATGGGCCGTTTTTTATCTATTGGATTTATTTATAAATATCCTGGCAATCAAATTCAGTTATGTGCATTTCTCTGCATTAGGTAACTACAAATTAAAAATATGATCGTCAAATATACAATTTACAGAGTCGAACTCAAAACGAGCTGTTATAATAACATCATATTATAGTACTGATTCATCAATTAATACTTTAAATTTTACATTTTACATCGGGCATGTTAAGATTGTTTGTGTATTGGTTAAAAAGCGCCTTTTCCACAATTAGCGATGTGTAATTTTACCGGGTCACCATACATAATCGGTTTTATAAAATTTTTTTGTTTTTGACAGGTGAACTCAAGCATGCCGTACGCTGTACGAGAAAACAAAGACCAGCAGCAGATAAATTACAATCCCAAACTTAGAAGAGGCGAAGGAAAAGGTAAAATCATCCGAAACGTACCACGTGCTATAATCAACGCCCCAAAATCATTTCAACCGGTTCTAAGTTCAAAGGAGGAAAATATTCCTGTTGAAGAGCTACTGACTTATGGAAAATGAAGCTTTCCAATAAAAAGTTGCGACTGTAAACAAATCTTTAGACGATATTTGAACAATTTGGAGGTTACAAACCAAGAAAATAATGCTTTCCGATTTCCAGAAATTATGAAAATACAAAAAGTTGTAAGGCATGTGTATATAAATATACAACTAATGAATATTTTTGTAATTTGGAAAAGGCAATAGAGAACAGTTCCTCAGGATTTATATTTAACAACTACGAGATCAATTTTGTAGACGATCACGGGGTTGCAGGTCTTGACCAGAAGAGGCAAGTATCATTATAGACACAAATAAAACTTTGTTTGTATAATTTTTTTTGCTAACAGAACAACCAATATATTAAGATATTAATTTAATTCTTGGTCGCTGAGAATTAAATATACTATGCGTATAATGTAGAATTCAAAAGCTACATCAGCTATGGTAACTTTTACCGTTATATGATTCATAAAATTCAAACACCTTTAATAGTCTTGAACGAATGGAATTATTTCCGCTCTTGTATATAATAAAAACAGCAGTGGCTAGTTTGACCACAGAATTTTTAAAGACTGCATCAATAAACTGTTGCTTCCTGCTGTTCAAAAAATAAATGGCCCAAAACTTTTTACAGAGAACAGTTTTTCCTCCAACGTGTCGATAGTAGTAATCTAGAAATGTAAGGTATAAACAAACGTTTCGTACTGTTCCCTTCCAATTAATCCACTAGATGTTTGCTAAAAATAACGTGAAAAAATGTTCTGAAAGAATGAAAGATATAGGGGTGTTTGGCGAAACCGAATTTACAAACAATTCCAAATAATCAATGAAGCAAGTCCGGATCTTAATGATGACATATACTTCAAGGCCCTTGAATACAGCCTCTCAGCAAACAAACGGCTTAGAAAATTTACCTGATAATCCAGACGAACATGCTCTGAATTCATTTTGGATAGTTTACCTTGGATAATGTACAAGGAAAACGAAAGTAAAAATATAAGTATTTGGGCTAGATAACACTATTGCAGAAAGAGAAAAGATAATGGTAATATATTGTGATAATTAAAAAAAATCAGAAAATCCAGACAAAAATGATAAAGAGAATGAAAGGGACAATCATAAAGATGAGAAACAAAACGTGTTGCGAAGTTTATTGAGATACGAGAAAGTTTCTTTGTGGGAAAAATAACACGCTTCGACGGTATTGATGATATGGGTATTTCCTCTTTGAGAAAGAAACTGTCAAAACAAAGTAACTGATTGTTTTGTGTTTTATATAATGAAGACATAGGGTGCCTAAAAAGGAATGTATGCTTTTAAAATTACAAACATGTAAACATTGATACTTCAAAGTTTGTTAATGTATAGTAGTCTTTCCCTATTCTATAACTGTTTGACCAATTTTTTCTTGCAATTTTTAAAAATTAAATTAGTGATCGACTCAAAATGTCTGGGTGCAGTAGTGGATCTCAAATGTAATTAAATTAGTGACCGATTTTACCGTAACTATTTGGGTGAAGCCAATTGGTGTTGTTTAAAATACTGTCACGGTCAAATTAGATTTAAAATCTTTTTGTTTACTAATACAAGTTAATTATTATTTTGGTGAACCTCGTATATATGTTGTTAAATTGTTGGGGATATGAATTGAAATTCATGTTTTATTTTAAATTTACCTTTGGTTGTACATACATAATTTATTTCCAGTTGCTATGAAAATTCTTTGCTACAAATTTGTTTCTTTATTAATTACTAATTAATCTACTTTAGAACATTCTGTGTTTTAAAATCTTATTATTACTTTCAAATTAAATCAAAAATCGTTCGCCAAATTCGACAAACATTTCGCCTATGCTAGGTTTATTGACACCTTTTCCATGTTATTCACTATAGTCACATGTGCTTATGTTCGAAGCACAATTCGTTTCTTTTTATTTACTAATCGCTTTGTGAATAAACGGTTGGTTTTTCTTTGTGCTACTGTTAAATCTAACCACCGGTATGTATTTCGCTGATTTTCCAATTAACATTATTGGTAATCGTTGTCTTGTATTTATTAGTTTACCTCTAAGAACTAAGTTCCACCAAGCGTTGTTATCATGATGCTGCAACCTCATGGACGCTGATTGCTAGTTACTCCTAGCCTCAAAATAAGATCGTACACATGGTTTTTTATTTCTTCGTATTATGTTGCTCAACCTGCAGTGCACAATTATGTCGATTATTCAAGTTAATAATTACCTAATATAAATAAGCTGCTATGTATTTGGTTAACATCTTCGTTGAATTTTTGTCAAGTTATCTTCACCACATATGAAATCGTACTTACGTTCTTTGCGTTTTAACCTGTAACTTATATGTAATATTTAATCACATAAATTTCAATATATTAAAGTTGTACTATTCACTGTAAAGTAACGCCGTCTAATTTAATATTAACTTATTCTCCTTTTGCTATTTATTTTAAACGTGCTACAAACTTTACTTTGCAATATTACACTATCATAAAGTTATTGTTTATTATTTTTAATTAATTTAAGATCCAGTTATTTGAGTGGATATACATGCGTATGCTTGGTTTATGCTCGAGAACGAAACAATCGCAAATTGACTATCAGCCAAATTGTTTTCAGAAAAATTTGTTTTATTACTTTTGCTGATAGTGTATTATTACTTAGTAACGCTTTGCTTCTCATTTAATTTAATTTTCTGCTTTTCTCACACTCGCGTCCAAGTAAGACGTAGTTACTATTTAGATTCATATGTTACCACTTTATATATGAACTACAATCGTTTATTTAATATATTTTAGGTTAGCCTTAATCCTCAATGGGCAAGTTCGGCAAGTTTTGTTTGATGTATGCGTCCCTGCGAGGACATAAATTTCACTTTGTTATATTAACAGTACTTAAACCTTTTTGTTGAATTGCAATCCTTTTTTTTATTTGCTGATTTCGCCAGTTTGGTGGAATAGATATTGTTGTTAATTATCTGTTTTGAATTATTTTCGACGAACAGCATTACCTAACCCTTTTTCAGCTAGGTGGAACTTCCGGTTGCTGCACCAACGCTACAAACTGAGAAAATTTAGGGTAAAGTAAGTACACCACATGCCTTGTCGTTCAGGTGTGTGCTGCCTTTGCGATTCTGCGAACGACTGGCGCCTATTCTTGTCCTCTCCCCGGCATGAAACGAGGCAGCTAGCACAATCGACTCTTGCGACGTTGTGTGTAGACTCACTCACACGTTCCACGTCGTAATACAAGTACATCGTTCTTTTATTGGAAAGCTTTTATTACTTCCTAATTAAATTTGGCACATCTAACATAATATGCTAAAGGTAGCAATCGTATGTCAATACGATCCCAAAGATTTTAAAAGAGCAAACAAAAAGATAATCTTCGCCCTATGATACCGTACACTTGTCTTTGACCATTTCAACCTTTATACCTGATTAATAGAATTTTTCTTGCGTTTTATACCCAAAACTAGTAATTAGTTCCCCACCGGCTTCAAACGCTCCATTTATTTTTTTAATTCCTGACTAAGTAATCCCAAACAAGGAAGCTAAGCAAAAATTTTACAGGTAATGCTCGCATCATCAGTTTTGATAGATAGGCCATATTCTAATAATACACCTATTATAATTTTGATCATCCTTTTCTGCAACTTTGTCCATTACACTTTGTTAATTCTAAATTAAAATGTTACTTGTACCAATCAATCATCTATACAATTCTGTGCTATTCCATTGTGAGTTTCAAAGAAAGATAAGTAAGGAGCATAGCTCCATTCAGCCTTAAATTTCCTCTAGTCTCAAAACGCCGCTTCTTCAGTTTTAGTTTAATTTTCAGGAGTAAGATAAAGTTCGTGGAACCAAAATCAGGAAAATATGTAGGATTTGGGATAAGTGCAGGAACGTTATAATAATGCAAGTGGCAGTTCTCGTTTTGCCGCAAATCCGTTCTATTGAGATGACCGATCTTACGCAGAGTAAGACAGCATTAACCGTTTGGGTAGAATGAACGAATTCCTAGTGTACTATCTCAATGCTGTAAAAGAGAACCGTTCATCATTCTTTGGTTGCACTTTCAACTTTCCTTGCCTTCCTCAGATTGTGGGATCTTCTATTGGGATGATGTTGCTTGGTCTCCGCGTTGCAACTGCAAAACCAGCTTTCGCCACTGATGGTGGACCTTGACAGGAATTTGGCATCAACGCTTATGTGATTGCGAAAATCTTCACAAACGTTGACGTGCAAATCCTTCTGGTAAAGTGTCAAATGCGAGCGAAAAATTTGGCAGCAACACGATGAATATTTAGCTCAACAGTGATAATAGCTCAAGTTGTTCCGAATGAAATACTAACTGTATTAGGAACTTGCTGAATGATTATTCGACGATTAGAACAAACAACTTCGTAATGTTGTCAACATTTTTAGGAATGTTGCTGGGATTAGCCGTCCAAACTTTGTGTCATCTTCTTATGACTCTCGGTCATTTTTAAACCGAGAATGATATTCAAAGCTTTGAGTTCGGCTCATAACATTATTGCAGTTTTTCCTAACCTAGCACAAAATTCAACATTTACTCTTTCAAGTTTCAGATCAATTTTAAATCACAAGCGAGTATCGACGTTATGCCATTAAATCGATTTAGGTCGAACAGTTCAACGGTATTTGGTATACTGATGCACAAAAGTCACAGATCCCTACCAGCGTAAGTAAAAAACGCAGTCCAGTTTCTTTTGATACCACCTTATATATTGCTAGAAAATTTAAAACGAAATCCTCTTGACTAGAATTTTAAATAAATTCTCGTAAGGAAAAAATTTAAAATATGTTTAAATAGGGTTTCTTTGAAATTACTCTTAAGTGACCAATATGGGAGCCTAATTAAGGGCTTTCCTCAAAGATTCCATTAATTATGTTGCTGGAAAATACTCCTTCCTTTAGAGTTGAATTTGAAACTGTAATAATTACAGACATGTAGTAATTCTATTCTGTAGCACTTATTCCAGTAATATGCCATATTTATTGGAATTAGAAACAGTGTAATATTTATCTAGAGTGATTATTACAGTTAAAGATGCAGCGGTGTCTTATTCAAACGAAATAGAGTCCGAAACCTATTTGAATTTATTAATGAAAGTTTTAACAAGCGTTCAACATACACAGCTTTAACCAGCCATTCAAAATGAATTGTTTCATAATGATAAGAATTAACTAGTATATCTATAATTTAAAGAAGCTGAGATAGGGTTCAAGAAATATTTAAACGGCCAAAAAATAACAAACAAGTTTCAAAAAAAAGTACGTCTGCCGGCTCTTGCCATTTAAAGATAAATAGCTGCTTCATTATTATTGCAATATACGAGGACCGATATCTACACTCCAACTCCCACTTATTTATAATGGTCTGACAAATTGAAATTTTGATATATTATCACGCAAACTCTATAAGTTATTTGTATACAATATTACTACCGTAGCTCGAGATATTATCATGCAAATGATTACTTCTAATATTACTTTGCAAAATTTATTGAATATGGAATCTGTTGAATAAAAGACATAAAGTATTTCTAAAAAAAAAAGGATGGCCCCTGTAACCTGCAACCTTACAAAATCGCTATTTTATTTTGAATTTGTTTACATATTCCCTTTTATTACAATTCGTTATTTCGAATCAATACCATATAGAATTTTGCAGCTCAATGTAATCAATATATGCATTTTCATAGCTAACAGTGGATTCGTTAGTTTTGAATATTTTTCAACTACATAGCTAGATAGTTCAATATAGTTTGCTGCGACGCTTAATTAGGTTCGCTATTATTTAATTTTACTGCTAGTAGCGTAATCATCTAAATAAACAACACGGCGAACAATTAATTTCTAACGGTTTGAGTAGTAAATTCAGGTAGTTGCAAACTTGTTTCAAAAGTATTAATGAACTCTGAAAAATGAAAATGTGCTTAACCTTAAACGCGTATACCTACATGTGTATAACTTTTTTTGTATTTAAACACCCGATTAAACATAACAAATTCAATTTATTTATTTAAAGCAATAAAATATCGTACACATTAAAAGAAATCAAAAATCAGTTACAGAAAATAAAAAAATTAGGAATTTCACGTTCTGTATACTTTACTGATGATAATTGAAGTGTTGAAAGCGTGAACCTCTTTAAATAAGTCAAATAAAAATAAATATACAAATTTACAATGAAATAAATGTCTTTGTTTTATAGGGAATGAATCAAGACTTGTAATTCGCTCATTATCTGCGTTTAACTGTTAATTTTAATCGCCACTTACTTTACTTTTCAGTGCCATTTGGTCTCTTAGTATGTATTGGATTATGTCGAAGGGATTGTTCGCACTAAGGAATTTTTCTACGTTGCGGTTTCACTTGAAGAGTATCTATTTGAATTTATCTTCAAATGTACCTTCGCCTTGTGCTTTTCTTGAACTTCGATAAGGTATAAGCTGGACTACCTTATGCTTTTAATTGATAAAGCGAGAACTGTTTATCAGCTGCTTTCGTTATTTGTTCGTAGTAGCTTTGTGTTTGGGGCTGGACACCAAGGGATTGGAAACCACCACACGACTTGTTACTAAAGATCTAGTCGCCACCAAAAGATATCGAACCTTTACCTATTTTATAACCTTTGGTATTTCCATAGCAACCGATTCATAAGTTGTGCCTTTACTAATTGCGAAATTTCATTTTAAAACTTTCTATTTCAGTTCACTTGTTTTTATAAACGTTATTTGCCAAGTCTTGTGCAAATCCCTATCTTATAAAATTTACTGCGTCGGTATTCTGTACAAAACTATTTGAGAAGGTCTTAAGATATATATTGAGGTATTTCTCTAATTGAGAAAATGATTTTACTATGGTATTTTAGTTTATAAATCCTTTTGGAATTTATCCATTTGTTCGTTTATAAATGAAGTTATAAGGAAATAGTTTCTCAGAAATTTATTTTTAAAATACTAAAATTTTTTATTTATCTTAGTTACACTTTTAATTAAGGTGTTTATTAACGTGAGAGCAATATTTCATTTAAATCGAAATAACGAATTATGTATATTAATATAAGAGCTTATTTAAACATACAAATTCAAATAAAATAGTTGTAACGGTGCACGTTACATTGCACTACTTTTCTAAAAAGAAGTAAAACAGTTATAAATCATCAAAAGATAATACTGCGAATCGAAGTCCCCGTAACCTAAAATTTCAGCGTAAATAACTATCACTAAACGCCCTATTGGTTCCCTCGTTCCCTCTCTATTGATTAAGCGTTTCATAGTTAGATACTGTGACATAAAAGTCGATATCAAAGCATATTCAACAACAAAGTAATAAAATTTCTCACGTAATGATCATTCAGTAAAACTGAATTTCATATCACTCTTGCTGTATGTACCAAGTACAATATAAATACAATAGCCAGTTAAACTGACTTCAAATTCAGAGTTGGAACATATGTACAACCAGCATAAAGAAAGAAAACAACAAAGTTACTATGTTGCTGTGCGTAATGCAAATTACACAAGGTCCACTCGTCCATTCGAAGAGCAAATGAGTGCCAAACTGGTTTTGAAAACAAATTCTTGCTTCTAGATACCAAAATATATACGCAGCATGGAATTAAAAAATGTAAACAAAGGCATCCTTCGAAGATAGAATTAATGAAAAACTGACTTCATCCTTGTCAATTTGTCATCCGATGTGGGAATTTGAAGCAACCCAAAAAATTCGAAAAAGAAATTAATGACGTAGCAGAGACAAATTGACTACTAAATCGTAAATCTGAATATGAACGTACACGTCTAAATCGAAAATAAAATTAGGATCCAAATTGGATACTTGCTTATCCTTAACCAATAGAAATCAACTCAACTGCAATCTGTGAAATTTAGTATAGAAAAAATGAAATCATCAATATGAAAAGTCAATTTAAAATTCCAAAGTAATGTGGCCATTACTTGAAACACAATACAGTGAAAACTGTCTAAGGCGAAAACTGGAAAAAGCAGAATCCTGCTTATTCCCAAAAATATGTACGGTCCCGTGAAAATTATAGGGAAAATACATGGGCTAAGCCGGAAACTGCTTAATGCGAACACGGAAAGGAAATATAGGTCTGATGGAATAAATTTAACCTGAAAAATACGGAAAATTGTGTCTACATACGTAATGTAAATAATATCTATGCTTTTAACATGCATAAATTTGTATGCATTTCTTAGAAGGAATTAAAATTATATTTGTGTATTAAATTTAACCGT
>JAHWXV010653661.1:0-10763 GCA_024586415.1 Phrixothrix hirtus
TTTGATTGTCAATGCGTCCCTAACCAGGACATAAATTTACCGTTATTACTTATTTTATTTTATTTGTTTATATGATATTATGCAATTTGTGAATATTCTAGTATGTGTTTGAATAAATACCTACTTACTTGCTAAATTATCTTGTTGTAATTTCACAGAGCTTCCTTTCACCTAATTTACTTTTCTTTAGGTTTTCTACGGTCTACAGTTCCAAATGCTGAGTTCCCCTTACTAATAAATTTATTTTAAGTGAACATCTTGTCGTTCAGGTGTTTCTTGTGTCTGTAAAAGTGAACGACTGGCACCCTACTTATTCTCTACTTTACTTTATTTTTATCTTAAGAAGACGTCGACTTAATTCAAGCCAGAGAAGTATATTTTATTGACAAATTTTTACCATCGTTAGCTACACCATACCCCCCTTACTCTGCCGCTTTGATGCTGAGCTAGATTTCGTGGCAACAGATTAAAACTATCTACACGGCTGCTTTCCAGTGTGAACTGGATATTATAAATTGTACAGGTTTAAGGTTATTCACTATTTGTATTTGACACACTCTGTATATTCATCTGTGGCATGACTTTAGTTGCAATTAACTCAATTAATATTTTTGATTTTTAATTTTGTTGCAGCTCGTAAGCTAAATGTATTTTTCTATTACTTAGGGAGCTCGGTGCACACCTTCAAAACGTTATTCTCATTTATATTTAATTATAAAGCACAATAAATGTACTTCATTTTCTTAATTTGGACTGATTGCAATTAATTTTTAAATTTAAGGTTTTGCATGCTTGCTTTTTTTGACTGTGCTTCACTTTAACATTTATTTATTCTGTATTTGTTAGTATTTACATGAACTGTGGTTATATTACCTTTGTAATATAATCTCTTATTAATTGTTTATATAATTATAACTCAGTAATAAGACTTTATAACAGAAAATAATTTATTCAAACAATAAAATAAATTCTACAACATTTGAATTACATCATTGGTATAAACCTTTCAAAATTAGCTAGCGGTTGTTTCTTTTTTAATTACAGATAATAGGTGTCGTGCTAGTTCACTTTTGTGCTATTATTTTCAATTGATTTGATCGATCTCCAAGATGGCGACTGTGTACTGTTGTACTTTAACGGTTGTAATTATTTTAAAAGCGTTTTCGCGAGTGTACTTTAATTTAGATATTTATTATTTGGCGCTGGATTATTTACCCTCGACCTAGGTTTGTTTAAGGGGTGAGGAGCGACACGTTCCAAGAGGATGTAGAACTGCATGGAGCGAGAAATCAAGTCAAAACGGTGCTTTCTCAACAATTTTGCGGAAAGGAACTGGGATGCATTTCAACACTATGATGAGTGTCTGAATAAATAATCTTTAGCCAAAATAAATACAATCTTTCTGCTTAATAACTGAATTCAAAACAAAATGTGCAGGTTAACAATCTTCGTGGTCTTTGCATTAGATATCGTAACAGAGCATTTCTTCCCCTCCAAATTTTGGACAGATGCGGCCTGTATTTAAAACGATTATTTCGTTTGCTTTAAATTATAATTATGAAAAGTAATCAAAATAGTACAGATTTTTGCAAATATAACAATTTTGAAATTTACTTTAGAAGCAGAACTAATTCACCACTCTATTATGGGGTGAATTATGTTATATAGTATTAAATTACTTGATGAGTAGCTCAACCAGCTCTGGCAGTAGAACTTGCTCTAAAATCCAACCTCACGCTGCGCGCTTATATATAACATGGTTGTCTGCGGCTTCAAGGAGAAACAACTTTCTAGACCGTAAATTCGCTCAATTAGCATTTTCTACAATTGATGAATGCAACATCACATGCGTAATTTAATGCGTAGTAACAAACATCTATGATACTGTTTCTAATTGAAAGTAATTAACAAAAACAGTATTACAGGCTAAATTTCATGGATGAACAGGATCAAAAGTATACATAATATAGCGCTTATAGATACAGATCAATCCTTAAATAAATAAGCTACATCTTAACTAAAATAAGATACTTAAATTAATTAATATAATTTAAATTTTCCATCAATGGCTAAAACTAACGTACGCTTATCTAATCAGTCGGGAACATTCGTATTATTTTTACAAGGGGTTCAAATCTCTTCACCTACACAGGTATTGTTTTGTTGACTGAGTCAAGGATCTTGAACTATTAGATTATTTCATACAAGAAACATTAAGGTATACCTAATCTTAATATTAATAAATGCAGCGATAATTAAAAAGTAAAAATAAACAAATAAATGAATGTGATAATCGATTAAAACTCGGTAATTATACAAGTAATAATTAAATAAAATATATACAGGGTGTTCTGTTAGTATTAAATTAAAAGAATGGTTTTAAGTGATTTAAATATATACAATTAATGTGGCTATGCTCTATTTCAGCAATGTGTTTGTACTTAAAATTACTAGGTTAATTATTTACAAAAAAAGGGCAAGCTTGATGTGGGACACAGGTACATTACAACCGAACAACAATTATGAAAGATACATTAAAATTGAGAAACGTCAAATTCAAGACATAAACGTCAGATAGACAAGAATAGAATCGTAGGTTAGAAACTTGTGATTCCAAACAGACTATTTAGTAAAACCCTTCTCAGGAAAGTTCGCAAAGACACTTTAGTGTGCGAAACCAAAACATATCCTTTTTCTCTGTTGCTCCAAGTAAGTGTTTCTTTTTGGTTAATTATTGTTCCTTCATTCTGATTACGTTATTTCCTTGTTACTAATTAAATTCCTTTTGAACATTTAATTCAATCCTGTTCAATTCAATTAATTATCAATACTTTAAAATTAAAAAGATCAAACAAAAACATAATGGATTTTACTGCATCTCAAAAATCCAACGTTTCCTTGTGCGAACAATCAATGCCATCCACAAGTAACGATAGCGGAATCGAAGAAATTGACACAATTAGCCGATTTAAGGTCAAAATTCAATGAGATAACAGCATCTTTAAATATTTAGCTGGCAGAAAGATAAGTACAACTACTCAGGTCCTCCTAATAAACGAAGAGCGACAGTTAAGATAATGAAAAATGATAACTCTACTACCGCAAACATGGACTATGTAACAAATACACCCAGCAAGGACATTTCTCAAGTACCATCACCGAATAACAAAGAATTACCTTTCCTAAAGTATCCACCCAAAGCCAATTACCAACTTCTGTACCCAAAAAGCAAAGACCTCCTCCACCGATAGTGCTGAGGCATAAGAAGAATTACTCCTTTGTTAGATAAAATGCAAAAAGGCACGACTTATTCATATCTAAAGATGTTCACGATTTTCTCAGACGATTTCAGAACATTGACAAGGAGGTTATACCATCTAAATGAGACGTTTCACACTTTTCAGCTCCCAGAGAAAATGGAGCTAAAAGTTGTACTTAGAGGCATTCCGGAAGGAACTAATGTGGATGAGATCTCAAAAGACCTACAAGAGAAAGGACTAAAATTTAACACGGTCCATCGCTTAAGTGATAAAACTAGGAAGTTTCCACTCATTTAAGTAAATACAAACAAAAATGAAAAATCTGGTGTGAGACAACACACGTCTTTCTCTTATGCACATAGATATGAAAATAGTAACCACAAATGACTAAGTCATTATTTACATTTATTTTGGAAACGATAATTGTAACGGACACCCATCCAAGTTTCTGAAATCGCAAAACCCTGCTTAATTTGAGAGGTTATCCCTGATGACTCGTTTCAACAAATTTTTTCAGAAAAGACTCTAAGTTCACAGAAAAGGATGTCAAATACATAAGAACCGTGGCAAGTTTTAAGAAAATTGTTAAAAATGTTTTCGACAAAATCGCAAAAAACTTCAAAATCGCAAGAATAAAGTAGAACTTCCGGTCATTAGATTTTAACTAAATTCTACACGTCTTATGTGCAGAAGATACGAAACTCAAATATAGAATTTAAAAAAAAATCGTTACAGCCTATTTCGAGAAAATCTCGAAAAACCAAAAACTAACAAGAGTAAAGTGGTACTTCCGGTTATTGAATTTTAATTAAATTGTTGAAGTCGCGTGCGACGATGGATATAAACTTAAATATAAAATTTGGTTTATCTACGATTTTTCGTTTTCGAGATATTCTGTTCACACCTATACACGCACACACCCATGCGCGCGCGCACACCCATGATAGCACGCACACACGTAGGCACTCACGCACGCACGCACGCACCCAAGCACTCACGCAATCGCGCACGCACGCACTAACGCACGCACGCACACACGCACGCACTAACTCACACACACACACTTACACATACACGCAGGCACTTACGCGCGTACGCACTCACGCACTCGCGCACGCACCCACGCATGCACGCATGCACGCATGCACGCATGCACGCTCCAACGCACACACACACACACACACACACACCGACGCGCACACACACACTCACACACACATACACACACGCGCACACGCGCACACACAGCGCGCGCGCACACATATACACACACGCATACACACACCCACACGCACATACATAAATACAAACAGGCAGACCAATTTTTAGAAACATGTTTTTCGGACTCATGGGGCCCCAAAACGTGTATTTCCACTAATATTTCGACATCGAAAAGTTTGGACGAAAACAATACTTTTTCTATACTATATTTCATATAGGTAAGAGAAAGTGAAAAGGAAAAGAAATATTTCAGACCAATTCAAATTCAAATTCAAATTTCTTTGTACAAAATAACTCAATACCTGTCAATATACATTCAGCCTTAATTGATAACCTAGTTATTATAATTTTTTTATAGTGGACGCTACCGCCCTTCCGGAGTAGCCAGTGGAGGTCGATAGTTTTAAAAACTAACTTATATCTAAAGAAATGTTGAGGTCCTATTCAACTAAGATTGTTATTCGCTGTGGTCTTCAGTGTTTTCCTGGGTTACGGGTGGTTTTTGGTTCAGTCTTGTGTAGTTGCGTTTTTTTTTGGTGTGTTTGGAACTAGTTGAAGTCTTGTGGTATTGTCTTTTTTTTCTTCTTGAAATTGTTTTGTGTGTAACGAGTGTTGGCTAATTCCTGTTTGTGGGATCGCAATATGGATTGGGACTTAGTTCAAACGCTGAAACATGAATACCGCGGGTTAGCTCTATCTTTGTCGGAGACGGGTCCAGGACGGTCTTTTGGATGTTATGGCAGTTTTCTAAAACTTATCTTAATATATACAAGTTAAAATTATTTATACAGCTACTTCTCAGTGTGAACTGAGACTTATTAAAGGTTCTGGTTTAATATATTTACAATTTCAGTTTTGCTACACACTGTATATATACATTTTTGCCATGACTTTGTCTTAATTAGTTTAATTAAAACTTGGTATTTGATTCAGTTGTTACTTATAAGCTTTTTGCCATTGTCATGTGTTTATCGAACTCGGTGTACACACTTGAATTATTATACTTTATGTACATTCAGTTTTATGATACAATTTGATATATTTTATTTATTTAACCCTGTTTGCAATTTATATTTTTGAAATTTGTGCATGCTTAGAACTGCATGCCTTGAATAATTTATTTTTATTCAGATTTACCTTAGTTTTTATGTGCTGCAGTTGAATTACACTTGCAGTGCACTGCTTTAATACTTGATTGTAATTTTGTACCTTTAAATAAGAAGTTTTGAAACAGTAAATTATTTATTTAATTAATAAATGGTGTTCTTTACAATTCGAATTTAAGTTTGGTTTAAAATCTATTTACAATAGCTAGCGCTTGCTCCTATTTGTATCTTGGATACTAGATGGCGCTTGAATGCGGCTTCTTTTTAAACGTTGATCAATCGCAAAGATTTCTGGGTAGTAAATCAAAATGGCGAAGTTTGTTTATGTGTTAGCGATACAACTAATCATGAAATTTTTGCGGGTGAATCGTACATTGGGCAAATAAAATTTAGCGAAGGCTTAATTGTTATTAACTTGAGGTTATTTAGGCAATTTGAGATGCGACTCTCACCTCGGGGTTAGATCAACACGGAGTAGGCAGCTCGAGCTCAGACTGAACACCTTTCCCGTTGTGGAAATGGATATTCCGCAGCGCTATCCAGCAATACGGTAAGTTTTTGAACGGTTAGCCCTCTGTCAGACGGTTTAAAACTATTTAATTTAAATCAAAGTGGAATACGCGGTAACAAATTTCGTGATTCCGGACGTACTACGTTTTCTGCAAAAGCGCGCTATTATCTGTTCAATTGCGAACTGTATTTGCATTTTGTTCGGTTTATTTACAATATTTAATTTCGGAAAGTGAACCAAGATATTCTAAGTTCGTGAATTTAATTTAATTTTAAGCCGGTAAAATAGAGATAAAACACCTCGCTATTTAGAGGTGGTTTACAGTGTTGTACCCTTTTGCGGTTTAACGTTTCCGTGCAGAAAACACTTGAACTCAAGGAGCGACTCTTGTAGTTAGCATCACTTCTGTTTTAAACGGTCTTAAGCTTTTATAGCAAATTTGTTATCATCAAATTCAATTAGAATCAAACTTTCTAGACGAAATCTGGCTTACGGAGCTCATATATCAAACAATTATTACATTATTAGATGTTTTACTTTTATGTCCTAGGAGTAGTAACAATTAATATTGATGGCATTGCTCCTGTACAGAAATAATTAATAAAATATCATTATAAGCTAAATTATTCGGACTAATTCGCTCACAATTTTAAACGATGCAGCAATAATAAATTCGTATTTATTATTAAATAATTCAATCATGAGTTAATTACGCCAAAGTGATTATTCCAATTAACACAGTATAAAATTTTCAATAAAAGTCTAACATCGCATGTGCTATTTTATCGGCGTGGATACACTCGTATCTTTTGCCCGCAAGGTCAAGTTCCTTGACCTGCTTAAATATGTTTTTGCTAGTGTGGTCAAGAACCATGAACTCTTTCGATTATTTACGTACCTTATCTAATATAAAAATAAATACAGGATTAATTATTGAATAAAAGCTAATAAATTAATCAACGGTAAAATGTCGGTAATTAAATACGAAATACCTAAATAGAATATATATTCAGGATGTTTTAACTAATTGTGAATTAGTAAAATAATTTAAAATATGCACACAAGTTTTTGTTTAATAATTATTTGATTAATTATTTGTCAAAATCGAAGCGGATGCCAGGTATAGGCACATTACATGTGGAAAAAGAAAAGAATAATTAATAAGTCTGTAATAATAATGGATTAAACGAATTACTTATTCTACACTTATAATTAAACAGTGTTCTCCGGTAGCGACACGTCAGTAACGGAGTTACTGGTAGGTCCGTCACTACTGTCTCGCACTATCACTAGTACTAAAAATAAAAATAGTAGATATATAGCATTTGCATTTTAAGGGAAAAAGTCGCATTTTAATTGCACTTCACAGAGTGTTTTGCTCGTTGGAATGTTTATGACTGTTACACGTTTGATCGAATGATGTTTGGCTGTGCTTCCGGCTTCTTCGATGTTAAAGTTGAAGTTTCGAAGGTTGTTGGTTAGGATGTGGTTTGGCCTCTATTCCTAATTTGTCTGGGGTGTTTGTAGTTGTTGGGGTATGTTTGTGTATGTGTTGTGATTGTTGCGTGTATGGCATTGTATATGTCTATGTTTGGTTATGCATGGTTTATTGTATATGTGATATGTGTTGCAATTGTGTGTTTAGAGTGTGCTCAATTATGATTGTTGGAGTGATTGATTACTTGCTGAGCGTAAAGGTTAGAATTGTGTTATCGCGCACGGGAGGGATGCATTCAAGATTCAGTTCACTTCGTTAGATCTAAGGGGTGTGATGTTCGAGAAATGAGGTGCCGCGTCGGTTGTTGTTAACGCGGGAATGCAGTTTTGGCGATTATAGATGCTTTTTGAGTCAGTTTGTTAAAAGTGTCAAAGTGAAGTCTGTTCTGTAGGTAGTCGGTGGGTGTCCTGTGTTGTAGCTTGTCTCTTAGTGGTTACAGTTGTTGTTGTGTTAGGACGCATTCGAAAACCACGTGTTCGAGTGTTCCGATTGTGCCACGGTCGCAGTTAGGCGTAGGTCTGCTTGTTTATTCTATGAAGGTATGTCGGATACGGTACATGTCCTGTCAAGAAATGAATCATGCATGTGAAAGGACAGAACCAACTATTGCGCTGGCTAAATCTGACGTCTGGCATAAAGTTGTGGGTTCTTTTGCCTGTTGGGGAGTTATTCCATTCTTCTTGCCATATTGTCATGATTCTGTTGGTGATGTCAGATTTAGTCAGCGCGCTCTCACCTAGTACATTGTTTATTTTGTCTTCATCGCCTTTTTGGAGCCAGTACCTAGCCGCTGTCTTCTTTGTCTGTAAGTGTGCTGGAAAAATACCTAGAATTACCACCAGAGGGTCCAGTGACGTAGAGCCAAATGCCTTGGTAATTGCTTTCCTCTGTGTTGACAGCAGTTGCTTCTTAACTGAGCCTATCTTAAGTCCGTGAATCCAGGAACTGACCGCGTATGTTATGATTGCTATAGCTACGTTGTTGATGTATAGCCTTGCACTTAGTAGAGGGATCTTGTAACCTTTGTGTGCAATTCTAGCTATTTTTTGCAATATACTGGTCGCTCTCTCGCAGGTATTGATGATGTGTGAATTAAAGTTCTGTTTCTCCTCTATTGTTACCCCTAGCTATTTGGTGCTTCGGGTTGTGGAGATCTTTTGGCCGGCCAGTGTTATTACTGTGTCCCTCTGTAGCGATCCCCTCACCAGAGTAAAGCTCGTTTTTTCTGGTGATATATTTAGTTTGATCTCCATGCACGAATTTTAAATCTTTTCTAGTGTGGTGTTCATTTTCACTACTAGTGCTCTTCTAGATTCGGCTTATAGGAGTATGGCAACGTCGTCTGCGTATGCAACTGTGTCTAATATGGCATCGTCTTGTTTTAGTGTCAGGAGCAGATCGTCCAGGACCGTGTTCCAAAATAGCGATTCCTTTGCTAATGCGGTTGGTGTTACTGACTATGGTGACGTATCTGTCCTGACAATAGTTCTTCGCCGTTCTCAATAGATCTTCGAGGACGTCGCGTGTTGTGAGTGCTTGAATAAGTGATGACCACCAGAGATTATCAAAGGCGCCGCTGATGTCGACGCAAGCTAGTGCCGCATACTTTCCAGAACTTTGCGAGATTGTACTGAGTAGTTGGTTTATAGCGTCTTCGGCCGATTTGCGTTTTCTGAAACTATACTGTGTGTTACTTTGTAGGTCGTCTGTCGTATGTAGTGTTAGTCTAATGTTCAGAATTATTTTATAGAGTTTTCCAAGTGTGTTTAAAAGGCAAATCGGTCCGTAAATTTTCGGGTTTTTGGTGTCTTTTCCTTGTCCCTTTTGGATTATTTTAATCTTGGCCTTCTTCCACGGGTTTGGGGATTTGCCCTGTATAAGGCACTCGTTGTATTGGGCCTCAAGAATCGGTGTTAGAAGTTCTTCAAGGGCTTTGATGATTTCACTTCTTATCTCGTCTGGTCCGGGTGCTTTCTTGTTCTTTAGTGAGCCTATAGCGTCTGTAATTTCTAGCGTTGTGATTGGAGGAGAAAGGTTTTGATTTGTGGGTGTTGAGTAAGAGGTTTCTCTGAAGAATTTTTGTCTGGGGAGTCTGTTGTTAGGTCATCGTCTGATAGGAGGCTGTTTAGTAGAAAAGTTATTGTATCGTCCCAGTTTGTTGTGAAAGTGCCATCCTCTTTACGTAACATTTGTATGTCTGTGTTGATGTTTAGTTTGTCTGCCGCCAGTTTGTACGGTAGACCCCACGAATTTATTTTAGCTCCTTCTCTGCGAACATAATCCAGCTGTTCACCTTTGTGTTATATATTTCGTTGGTGTATTGGATTTTTATATTTCTGTGTGCAGCTAGGGTGTATGTTCGCAGATCCACCTATTGAAAAGCTCTTTGAGCACATGGTACGTCTTGTCGTAAATTAGTCAGATGTTGGTTCCAAAATGTGGTTTTCGTTTTAGTTTTGGAGCAGTGTTTGGGGATGGCAGCTATCATGGCGGTATTTATTGTTTTAAATTTTCGTTAGGTTGTATTGTCAGTGTTGATAGAAAGATGTTTTGAAGTGTTGTCCAGTTGATTTTGTTATAGTTGTATGTTTTGTTAGTTTCTGTAACATTTCTGGTTGGAGTACGTGATTTTAGGTTGTAAGTGATGACGTAATGTTCGGTGGTGTTTAGATTCCAATCTGTTATAAGGTCGTGTGTTTGTAAGGTACATAGAGTTACATCTATGTTTGTCTGTGCGTTGTTAGGTCCGTGATATGTTGAGGGGTTATTTGGTTGGTTGAGTATGTTTAGTTGGATATCCTGTATGAGATCTAGTAGGTTGAGTCCTGTGTCGTCGGTAGTGTCGCTGTGACACATATGCGATTTAGCGTTGGCGTCCGTCTGTTTGGGCATGAGTCCGCAATCTTACGGATTTTCCTGAGATATACGAGGCATGTTTTTTAAGTAAGTACTGTTTTGAGATTCCTCCGCTGCAGCGCTACGGACAGTGTCGTGGGCATGCACACTGTATACCTACATCTGTTGGCAAGCGATAACCACCATTACGGCAACATTCGAGGGTGTTTATATTCGTTTGTACATATTTGAAATGCCTCCGCTCATTGAAAATCCCGCCGACTGTGAAATACGCTCTGTAATTCGTTTTCTCAGTGATAAAGGTGTGAAAG
>JAHWXV010653676.1:0-12899 GCA_024586415.1 Phrixothrix hirtus
TTCACCGTGTATTTCAGTTGGCGCCATCTTAGATTTGGAAAACAGTGGTGGGGGGATCACGAGTGGTGGGGGGCTGGGTGGGGATAAAAGTGGTGGGGGGAGCTCGAGTGGTGGTGGGAGCTGTCACAAAATGCCCCATCTTACTCTACTTGTAGGAATATAAAATTTAGAAAATTGAACCCTTTACAATAAAATATAATGGCTATTATACAATTAATTTTATATATATATGCAGACATATACTAAAGCAACCTGCAACTTCATAGTCAAGTGCGGAATGGGGGGTACAGGTTTTTAGTTAAATTAATGTGATATTTTAAAACTGGGCATTGTGCACTTATTGTTGTAACATGTTCCAAATAACTCCGTCCGTCAATGTTCCCTATGAGATGCATACAAACGTGAAATCAATTTAGACGGGTACTTTTACTATTTTTCTTACTATAGGTGAAAGCAAATTAATCTATTGTGGATGAAATTGTATCAAATGTAAATAACAAAATTGAGGTGGAAATGATTTCGTTGGCACCCTGTATATATATATATATATAAGTATCGATTGACATATGCGTATGAATGCAGCATTAACGGCAATTATATGGATTTGAAGTTGTTGAAGGTTCCAAGATAAGAGTTTTAAGTGTGCTGAAGCATTTACGAATAATTTTCCGAACTCTTTCCACATCTGGTTAGAGCTTACCCATCAACCTACGTAAGTGATAGAGTCCCAAGTATCGTTACAACATGTTTCGCGTATACCAAAAGCATTTTATATAGAGTATGTTCAAATGTGCTCGAATTTCGTAACCACTACTGCAGATATGTGGCAATTTCATCATGTCATTTGTATATTGATATACGGTATTTACCACTAACTGGTAGATATATTTAAGTGGTCAAGTGGCATGTATTAATATTATTATTATTTTATTGTTATTCATTTATAGTATTGGCCATGGAAATGGCTTCTACACTAAGAGCAATTTTAGTATCAAGCTTATAGTTATTTTTAATAGTAATATAAAAGGCATCACAAATATAAAATAATTTGAAAGTATTTAAGGAAGTTCCAAGTCACAGAACAGGGATGAATATGCAATTAATAGAATAAAATCTACATTCTGCACATATACTGCGAAAATTAATTCGCAAAATATTCATGAAGTTAGCAGCAACAGCTGTTAAAAATGAAATTAGTTCATTTATTCCTGCCCTGCTCTATATTCACAGGTTTAACATTTACTTAATTAAAATTAGTAATGCATAAACACGTATTTTGGATTATAAATTACTCTATATTCTTTTAATTGTTTCCATAATTTAATTCTGAACTCGACTTCATATAGTTTCTTGTGTATTAAAACAGCTTAAAACAACTTAAGTGGTTTATTTATTATTATGAGTAAGTACTATGTTGATTAAATTTACTTTATAGGTTAATAAATAAAACACTTCCTTTGCATGAAGCGAAGTCTATCTTATACTTCAATTAAATCATGACATTAGCCACATTACGTGAGTGTTGTAAGAAATATTTTAATGAATTCATATTATAAAATAATTTAGCTGCCTACATTTTATTTATTGAAATAGATGAATATAGTTTTCAATTATTTTAAGTGGTTGTAAATATTTATTTAAGATTTACGTAGGGAAACTTTAAGATTTAATGAAATCCAAATCTTTTGTGCATAAGCTTGATTAATGAAGCTTTCTTCTGTTATTAGAGCGTATTCAAAAACTTGAAAAGACGAAATAATGCTTTATAAATCCACAATTTAAACTTTCTAGAGCGAGTCTTAAAATTATATAAGCATATCGATCTTGATTTGATATAAGCAATGTTCTTTGAAAAGTTTTAGTTAGTAATACCTATAATAGTAAGTAAAACTTTTCGCTTCTACTTATATGGAAGATACTTATTTTTTAAAAGAATGTTACCTATATCACTTTTGATTTAATTAAATAAAGTGTTCCATATTATTATAGAGATGTTATATGTTTACATCGAATGATGAGAATTAACCACCTAGATTAATAATATCACATTTTTGCAAAGATGATTTTATTTCTAATTGTACAATAGCCGTTGCAAAATCATTTTCAATCTGTGTAACGGTTTCATCACTAATACCGATATAGCATGTCCTTTACTGTTGAATTTATATAACGATACGCCACTTGAAATTGTCTATTAAGTGGTGTTTCATTTTTAGTAAAGCGAACAGAGTTCGTTATATTGTTACATAAGCCGTATTAGTAAAACAATTGCATAAGCTATTATAATCTCATTATAATAAGCAATAATAGACCCAAAGATACTATATATCTGTCAAATTAAAATAAACAACATAAAATAGGTATAAATAGGATGCAATTTCTTTAAGGTATCAATTCAGCTTCGCAATGCAACTTGAACCTGGCTTGTAGTTGGTGATGTTTGTACTCATTTAAGTTTATGCAATAATTATTAGAACTAATTATAGTGAACTTATGACTGTTTATTTACCGGGTAATTGTGTTGTGTGTTGTAAAGAAGACATTGGCATACTTTCGAATATAGCATTGGAGATACAATTGTGTCGATTAATTAAATATGAGTGATCCGCCATTGCATGTGTTACCATTACATGTAGTCCGGAACCTCCATTATAATAAAATTTCCCTGGTATCAGAACTCACCTTCATTTAATAGTTGAGTTGCTGAATTTGTGTCTCACCCGATTCAGTAGATTCTTAGGGTTAACCATCATTCAAGGGTTTCGGTATTGTGTGTTATGCTCGACCCGGTCCTTTACAGTTTTGGGCTTAGCTAGCATCCAGCGATATATTATCTTATGACGGTAAATGTTCTTTAATTAATGTTGTTGTGTGTATCTTTAATGATCCAACCGAATTTAATCTAAACTTTAGATTATTTCAGAAATTTATAATTTATTGATCGATTACTTGTATTTATTTCTCAAGTTTTGTTTAGTTAGCGATCCCGTGTGTTAACTGGAACACTTGAATACATTCTATTTCGTCTTAAAAGACGTCTTAGGAAAATAATAGGACAAGAAGTATGTCATAAAAAGACGTAGGTAGCTTATAAGACAAGTAGAAGTTTAGATATTCCTTAATAATCTGAGTAAATAATCAAGTTACTGGGAACGAAACAATTCATTATATTGTTTGGTGACTTAGATAACTTTTAAATTTTTATTCCAAAACGTCTATTTATGAGGGGTGCTCGTAATTTATCTGTCCAGATGCTTAAAGTGGAATAGTGTATAGAGTTTAATTGAGTTATCTACCCTAATTAAATAAAACAAGGCATTGTCCGCTTTTATATAGTTTATGGGGAATTTGGGTTCAAGACTTGTTAGTCAGAATAAGCCGCGTTGCAAATTTGTGAGTAGATTTTGTCATTATATAAGCCTTTCTTTCGATTGTATGTAACAATCATAACACGTAATCTTGTTAAAATACCACAATTAAAATTCGGTCTAAATTTTCCTATAAGCTATATTGATGTGACTATTTTGTGTGCGTGAATAATTTATATAATAATGCCACATCGGTTGGCATTTTTATTGTAATTAAATATCTTAGCTTATATTTGTTTTTCTTCAAATTGCAAAATTAAAACGAGAATTACTTCTGTTGTTGCTTCTTTTCATAGTGGTGTAGCAATTTTATTAACTTATTGCAGATTGCCTTTTACTTTAATAAGATCTAGATGTAAAACTAAAATGATAATGACCACGTTAAGTATTTACCTTCATTTTAAGATTTAAGCGATAATTTTGTTGTATTTATTGATTTGTCGTGCCTGTTTCGAAAATGGCATTTAATTTAATTTAAATGCATAGCTACTAATTTAGATGTTATAATAACTTAACCTTTTATTTTCACAAATACCTTTCACCTATTTAATTTACTCAATCCAAAGCGGAAATCTGAGGCAATTACAGTAAATACCATTCAAGTATTATATTAGCTGACACCTCTCACACTTTCTACTCTAATTGTGAAATATTTATATCTATATTGTTTCTAACATGTTGCAGTAAATACTTCGAAGTAAACAATAGGAACTTAGAATATAACTGACGGCAAGTGGCGCCTATCTAATTTCACGTTTAATATACCGGATGATCTGAATAGTATATTAACAGCTTGTTAATATAAACTAGTCCTATACCGTTAATCTAATTAAGGCCAACATTCACTCCTCAAAAACCTACATACCGTTTCATGTCATACTGCTGATCTAAACACAGTCAAAAAATCACCATTCAAAATGTTTATCAATTAATTCCATGAAAAACGAGAGTACGCATCATATTAAAGTAGTTTACAATGTGTCGTTTGTTGGGAGTTAGAGCACCTTCAGATTGGGCTAAATTCTAGTAAGTTTGACGAATAACCATATGCAAGAATTTGAAGAAGTACACGTGTATGACAGTAATCGAGTATATCCGAGATTTAAAATTTTAGAATTGGTAGTAAAGTTTTAAATTATAACTGAAGAACCCTCTGTGCATCAGTTTCGGTAATTTCTACATTCTGTGAGATTAAAAGGTACCTTGGTGTGAGTATTGCTAATGTGCGAGTGTTATTATTGATGAGTTTCTCATATATATTGCAATTAAGTTTTTCGTATATTATGCTATTTTTGTTAATAAAGAATATTTCGGTATATTTGTTGAAGTTAAATCTATTGGGATGTGAAGAATAGTAAATTTTCTATATTGGTCGAGGTTATGGATTTTTCTGACGGGTGCTTTGAAAATAATGATGAAGTAATTAATGTTCTGTTACGTTGTTTTAAGTGCTCCCAGATCTATTAGTAACACCTACACATTGTGTATAAAGCTCGTTCTGTAGGCAAATTGGTCATCCTAACAAGTAAATATACCAGTATTAAGGATATTTTATTTTCGATAGTAATGTATGTGTTTTTTGAGTTAGGTGAGGAGCTGTGTTTTTGTAGAATGGTGTTTGTAGTGTAGTGTTTGTTTGCAGGAGTAAGTAACGTGTTATTTAAGAATTTGTCTTTATTTTTGACTGTGTTGAAGGTTTTAAGAATAACATGAAAAACGATGTTCTTGTTAGAACCAATTTTATTAGAACCAGATGCAGATAAAATCTACATTACTGCTCATTGACTCTAAAGGTTTTCCCACTTAATAATTGTAAATAGAATCATTGGCTTTAATAAACACAATTTTTTTGGGAAACGGATTATTATTATTGTTTTTTCAAAATACACTTTTCTCATCAGTAAATCAAAAGGAATATTTTTAGAATTCCTAATTTTACACAATATGAATAGGTACGCAATAGTTTTAAATCATGATAATAACTTATTCGTAAATAAGCTAATATGTAGGGTGTCTACAAATAATTATTGTTATAAATATCATCAAAATTATAAGCAGTCTTACAATTGAATGGAAATTTTTATTTCTAAAATTGCGGGGTTTGCATCAAAACCATTTGTTACGGATGATAAATAATCTATAAATAATCTACAAGGACTAACTTTGAGCTTCACTAAGTTCTTGGATTCTTCGTTGCCATGTTCTCATTATTTCATTCCATTTGCTAGCCAGTGCACATATATCTGTATATGGTTCTCTTGAAGTACATTACATTTATATAATTTCGCAAAATTTGATTTCTATAGTCAATTTTCTGGACGATTGCAGATTGCGCATATGTACGTATTCCAAAAATTTTCTTTAAACAGAACTAGCATCACCTCTTATCAATTTTGTATATTTAAGCTCAAAAATTGGTCAATTATTATGGTAGATTCTATACATGTTGACGCTTTGGGCCAATTTTTGTAGCAGATAAGGTCTATACCTAACCCCTATATGTATCGTTTTGTGAAACTAATGCTCCAATCGGTACCGAAAATCAGTGGTACCCACAATTTCCCGAATTAGACTTCTTATATAGTGTTGAAACGCTTCTTTCCGTTATCCTGGTGGATTTAACTGCAACTAGCCTAGCAGCCTGTCTAATTACTCGACTATAAGCCATCTTGATGTCTTAATGAGGATTTGATGGGTGTTCCTGCACTAGTTTCTCCAAATTTGTTTACCAACTTATGAAACGATTTTGCAGAGCAGGTTCCATTTCTCAGTCCATGTAACGTTCCCTATTTTCCCAGTATTAAGATATTCTTTCCGGCATTCATAATAACACTGAATGAGCTCAATAGAACTTGTGAAAGCAAAGCCATTCAAATACTATAGGTAAGAATTATTGCCAGTGTTTTAAACAATAATTATCCATATGAGTATGACAGTGTTAGTGACAGATAATAACTAAAATCTCAGTCCTCCTAAAGTACTATGATATCTACAAGAAACCTAACTGTTAATATATACAAGACCTACAGCCTTTCAAACTGGAAATTGACTTTTAAATAACCTCATAAATTTACTTTTAACAAAACAATGTTTATTGAAAGTAATGTTGTACTAAAAAGAATCAAATAAAGGGGCGGAGGCTTGTTATTGAGTTTTGCCTACCGCACTAAGGGAACGGCATGATTGGTAGTAGTAGTAGTAGTAGTATGTTATACAATTATATATATTGCCAATTATTAAGAAAATTTAAAAGATTGCTTTGCTAGGAAATTGTGTGAATTAAAATGGTAAATTAGTGTAACCATGTGATTGGCTAAAAATTGAATGACTGCTAAACATTTAACACGTCATATTTTAGCAAACGTTTTAATGTACCACAAAAGACAACATTAAACATCTAATAATTATTCAGACGAATTAACACCTTCTCACAAGAAAATAATCACCGATTCGATTGCTTCATTTTTCCCTCTTATATGACGTGATTTATACATCTTCCGTAATTATCTGCTATAGTGTTACCCATTGAACTGAGAAATAATTGTCGAACGTCAGATAATTTCAACGTTGTATTATTTCATGCAATGTCGCTCTTTACTTGAACTCATATTAGCTCAATCGGATTTAATTCATAATAAAACGGGGGCGGACGAAGTTCACATACGCCAAATTTTGTTGCTATTTCGTGAATTACAATTTTCTACAACTTCTCATTCTTGGTTCAAAGAATTACAATTAATTAATTTTAACCTTGTTATTGGTAAATTCGATGTTTCTGGAAGAAAGTTAATTAATAATATCGTTGTTTCGCCAAGTTATTGTATATAGACCATCAAAATGTTGGAAATAATAACTAGCATTATCCATAACTATAATAACTGCTCGATTTAGCCCACAGAAACAACAGACCCCCATATCTGCGGAGTAATTATTTGTTGTTTTTGATTCGAATACTAACAGTCATTTCTACAAACCCATTAGCCGTGTAATTAGCCGACAGACCTTCCCTGTTGGCCGTTTTAATCCAGTAGGTAACCCATTGTGAAGGTTTAACTAGAGCTAGCTATATTTTTATCTTCCAACACTTTCCCCACAGTATGCCCTGAATTCACCCATGTTTCACCTATAAAATTGAGACTCCCACTTTCGGCACGAAATATCTTAATCGCTAGATTACAGTTTCTTCTTCTTTCTACTTTGCTTCTCCCACAACTTCCATCTACATATTTCTGGCAGAGTATTATCTTTTTCAATTTTACATAAAATGCTATCATGTGTCGGTATTTGTTTCTCAAAGTAACAGAATGGACTGTCTTCAGAATAGCATTTTGGAAGTCTTTCTCAGCTTCATAATTTTTTCATCCATGCATCAAATGTGGTGCAGTAATAACTTAATTTGGTTTACTTTCTCTCAAAAGATGATGAAATATTCTTTTTGAAACGTTTACCACGTTTTCATGCAATTAAACAACACAAGGTGCACTACATAAAGAATTGTGATATATTAATGTTCCAGATAATATAATGTTTTACAAGTTTTCTTCGTGAATAATTTGAAGCGGATGCCATGACCAATTACAAATATCTAACACTATCGTTTCAAGCTTTTCACCCTTGTGATAATTTCGTTTATTTAGAACTCAAATAATACGCATAGGAGAATCCTTCATCAATCTAATATTCTCATATATTCCTTTACTTTAAAAGGCTCGGTAATTATCATAATATAACCGCAATTGACATATACTTAAAAAGCGTACTTGCACTCTTGAATACCGTGTCCGGTCTAACTCGCACCGATAATCTCTAACAAGAGTTAAATCAAGATACTCGAGTAACCCGAGCACGCTATTTCGAAATCAAAGCTTTATCTTGTTCGTTTACCACATATTTAAGAAACATAACAAGTTTAACAAGAAATTTTGTAGCCGTTTTTGAGAACACCGAGAGTACCCAAAAATCACAAGAATGAATTTTTAATAACATCTTGTCGCATTCCATAAAGGCCTTAAAGTTAAATTTCAAATTTAGTATTCCTACGTCTTTCCGTTTTAAGGTTACATCGTTCATACGCACGTACGCACGCACCCGCGAACGAACTCACGGACGCACGTACTCACGCACTCACGCACACGCGCACAAGCACACGCGAACACCCACGCGCGCGTGAACGCCCACGCGCGCGCGAACGCCCATGCGCGCGCGAATGTCCACGCTCGCGCGCGCGCACACGCACACGCGCACGCACACGCACACGCACACGCACACTCACACGCACACGCACACGCACACGCACATGCACACGCACACGCACACGCACACGCACACTCACACGCGCACGCGCACACACTTACATACAAATGAATGTATACGCACACTCACCCACCCACCTACACAAAGAGACACACACGTACTCACGCGTGCGCGCACGCGAACGTGCACAACAGCATACATGCACATGCGTATCGAATCCACGCACACAGACTAGAGGTAAATTTTTAAAAACATGATTTTTTGACTGAAGAACTACGAAAATATTAGTCAAAATCAATACTTTCTCTATACCTATATTTCATAAAGTTCACGAGGAAGTAAGAGGTGTTATATATTCTTAACCCATTTTATTTATAATACGAATATTTTCTTTAGATCTGTGAAATACGCAAGATCTACAATAAAACTTGCGAAAAATAAAATAGAATAATACAAGATCATAAAATATAGAGCATTCAATCTAAAAACTACAGGTAATTGCCATTGAAGATGACCAAGTTCGGCGTACTGTAATGAACGCCCCAATTATAATGAAGTTCTAGTAAGTTCTAAGTATAACACCAATTCATCCTTATATAACTATGGAATATTATTTTTAAACTATTGAAGCTATTGATATAGCGATCTAATATGCTATGTAATGTCCAGAAAATTCCCATATTTCTCTTAATAACATTTCTCTCCTGCATTCAAAATAAAAAAAGCGTTATACCACCAGAAAGTCTATTCTATAGTGAAACCAACAATACAGCGATATATAATGTGTTCTGTTCAAAAAATATTATTCTTTAAATTGTTAGCCTTAAATGAAACACCCTGTACATTGCAAAATAATCCTAGTGCAAGCTTTTATGGCTTCTTTCTTTCTTTGACATGTTCTGTATTTTGAATATTAATGAAGCTATAGAACGACCCGTACTAATGAAGCACGCACATTTAAGTTAGAATACAAAAACTACTTATTTAATTAACTCCAGAAAGAAATTCAATGGTTTTTATAGTTATCAAATTACATCAAATTTACTTGTCAACACTGGATAGTTTGTTAACATAGCGTGCCATAATGAACTTCATGATTGAAACCGGAAATATTTTTACAAAGCGCTTAAGCAATCTAGAAACAGGGATGGAACGCATTTTTTACTTTGAGTTGTAAATTTAGGCACTCATTCATGATTGAACCAATATAAACATACTTGCCGAGATGAAGGTAGCTATTTATTTATTAAAATTTTACAGTCGAACCTTACGGTAAACTTACACAACTGTATCATTGGTTAATGAATTCCTTCCGTGAAATATTATAGTTCTATTCTATTTTAATGAATTCTACTTCTAATAGGGCCTCAATAAAATTATTTGGGTCAGTGATTAGAAACGTTTTCTACGTTTGCTGTAAACGTAGATTTTATGGAATTTAAGAAATATGATGTAGTCAGTCGTTGTTTTAAAATTTTGCTGTTTTTATTGTTGTTCCTATAGATTTATTTAGCAAACTAGAAGCTTATTATTTTTATTTCAGTTATGTAAATCTATAACTCTAAAACGATATCTTACTTGTTCAAATGTCGTGAGACCCAAACATTTATTGAAATTAAAGACGCTTAAAAAATCGAAACTTCTTTGCTAAATACTAAAATGTTAAATTCTAAATAGCATACAAAGTCAGCATTTTTCTACGTAGCATTTGAGATACCCTTATATTTTTAATTTAATGGATATATTTTTTCCCAGTATGAAATTGATTTTCTGCTTTATTATAGAAGTATACAGAATTGTTTAGTTTACGACTTTCTTTATTATAAAACTTATTTTAAGTAGGTAGTCTAATAAACCGTGTAGCTAATTTCGTATTACTAAAAGAGATTTTAAACAATTACGGTAAAAAATTGCTTAGTTAATGAATTTAAAAAAACTAATCTAATATCTGCATCAGAACAATTTATTTGTTTAAAAGACCAAAGTTTATTACTAAATGGTAGTGCAACAGTAATCCAATATCAAACATTTACAGGTAATTAAGTTGGGTTTTATTTAAATCTTCCCAACATTCATTCTACGTAATATAACTAATATATTAAATATATATTTTAGTATGCGCAGCAGTATTGATAATGTGCTTTAAATTCTATGGCATGATATGAATACGATGTATCAGCTAAGTATGCAAATTAGAGCACATTCAGGGCTTTATGTATGTATAGGCTTTTCATCATGGAACAAAAACCTTTTACATATCAGGGATTATTTTAAATAGTTTTTGCTTTATAATAAGCGACTTTAGATCGTCAGAATACATCGATAATTATAGCTACCTTGCGAACACGTTTCGGTATAGCTATTTAAATTAATTTAGAAGTTGCATATTCGTGAAAGAATTTTATCACTTACGTTACATGCAGGGTGTCCCAAAAATAAGTGACACCCGCAAACTGTGGGTGCGTTATGACCTGTAGAACAAAATTTGCTGATGAAAATGTTTTCAAAATCTTTTAGTTTTCGAAATATCAACAGCAAGTCCAACACTGACAGACGTGCTGTGCGCTATTTTAATATGGTTGCCCTTAATGTGTATTACTCATTGGTATATCTTGAATTACGAATACATGTTCGTTTCTAAAAAATATTTATCTCATAACATAACGTTGAAACAGTTTTATGTTACTTTACCTGGCATATTTTAGAATAGTGTTACTCAATCTCCGGCACACAAATGCACCATGCACGCGCAAAATTGCAAAGCAAAATAAATAAACAAAATGTTTTCCCAGTTGTTCTTTTTGTTTACAACAGTATTTTCTAAGGAATAATATTCTGTTTTAGGATATCTCTATTGAATGCACTACAAATTTTAATACAAACCTAATTGTATTAATTCCACATCTGACATTTAAAATAAAATTTTAGAATCTTGTATTTTTAACAGATAACTTTGCTAGCAAGCACTAAGATAATCAATATGTTTAAAAATTAAATATTAAAGTGTAACAGCTAACTTAAAATTGTTTTCTTATTTCAAATAATGTAAACAAGTCTAGAAAACTTTTATGGGTCACATTATTACAAACATCTCCTAAGAAAGCATTGCATGTTTTTATAAGTATATCAAGTTTCTGTAGTACGTGTCCTTTACTATCGTTCCATTCTTAAGTACGTATTAGTTAGTAGACAGGACTGCTTTAGAACAAATCTACAAAATTTAAATCTCGTTTATGAAAACAATTTCAAAAAAAAATTGTGCTCTACAGGTGATAAGGTATTCACAGTTAGCGCTGTATCACTTATTTTTGGAACACCTTGTATATATTTAGCTTCAAACTGCAAGGGAAATTAATTAATTAAAATTTTCTCAAATATTAATTGGCAGCATATATGAAGAATGAATTTAGAGATTTTCTAAAGGTATTTGGACATTAGAAATGGAAATTTATTTACCATTAAAATATTTCCTTCGAGTCAAAGTAAATAATCTATGTATATATCGCATTCTCATTTGTTAACTATTTAAAATAAAGATCGTGAAATTTTAAGATGTGTTTTAATTTATTTAGATAAATCATCTAGTTACAAATCTTATTTGGAAAAATTTAATCTATGGGTAACTACTGTAGTTGAGAAGTTTGTCGCAACTAAATTATATTTTATTGCATGTTATATAGAAACGACTAGGATACATGATATTTCATACAATAGACATATCAGATTATTTGAATGCAGCGCTTTAGCATGACGCTTCTGAGAAGCCTTTATACGAAAACGTCAGGTGTACATATAAAATATATCATTCGCTTAAAATTTTAATACACTTCCGCCTGTTGAAATGTGATATGTACGTTTCTAAGCGGGGGTTTATAGTTAGTCTGTACTTCAAAGTGAAATTTAAATAACTACCTCACATATGTAGTTAGACAGCATTTCTACAAGAACTCAGATAATTTAGTGGAAATGTAAACCATAAGGATTTTTAACGAAGTTAAGTTGATATGCAGACAAGAGGATTTCTTAACAAAACGAAAGACAATTTATTAATGTTAATTATATTATATTACGTTTTATTATTCCAAATTTTACAACAGAGTTGTTGAGAGTCAATCAAAGAGAAAGGTTTGTATCACTTAGCTCTATAAATGCGTTCTTCTTAACATATAGCTCATGTTAATTTGGTTAACAAGAATGCAATAAATAAAACACATAAATTAATGTTTATTAGTTATCTAATTTTTAATTACAACGAATGTATAATGTGCCCCCCCCCCC
>JAHWXV010653915.1:0-15879 GCA_024586415.1 Phrixothrix hirtus
TTTAGGCTAAGACAAAAATAATTATGGATACAGAAACCACAATTGTTTAACATATCGGGCGTGCTGGCCAAGAATTTGTAAATTTCATTTGAGATCAATTTTTAAATTTTTAATGTCAAATGTTATAGCCAAAACCGGATTACCACACAAAATATTTAAATAAGTAGGATAAAAGCGTCATTTACTATTAATGTAGGTAGATTATGTCGAACCTTGGATCACAAAATATTTGAAATGAATTAAATATTACCCAATAATTGTTAAATACTAAAAATCGATTAAAAATTTATTTATAAAATAATTAAATATGTACTACAGATTAACATATAAAGATATAACATTGTAGTACAAATTTGTATTTAAAAAGTATTCGAATAAAACATAGCATTATATAGATATTTAATAAGGTAATGAAACTGCTACAAGTTTCCTTTGGTAATACTAGATAAATTTTACCAATTATAATGTTACAAAAAAAAAGAACTTAAAAATCGATTTTCAGTCAACTCCTTATAATAAATACAAAAGCATCAGTTCTCGTTGTGTGCGCCAAGTCACATCTAACCAATACATAATAACCGAGGATCAAAGGCACTGCACCCTAGGAACAAACTTATTTTATTTGATTATCACATATGTATGTATACTATGATTATAATACGTTAGAAAAATACTAAATCACATTCTACACTTGTTCTTCAATAGCTGGAGTAGTAATAACACTACCATCAGAATCGATATGACGTGTAACTAAAATGGGCGTCTGGGGGGACGAATCAGGAATTTCAGTCGCCTTAACTGTAACACGTTTGGTTTCCGGGCTTGCATTTATTTTATTGTGCGTAATTTTTGGACGCAACTCAACGTCTTCCTCGTCTTCTTTTGGTTCTTTTAATTCGTTGCCTATTTCGTTGTCTACAATTTTAGCTGGCGTTTCACTATGTCCATTAATTAAAGGAACTGCTTCTTGATTTCCATTTACTTTTGGTTTTTCTGGTTGTTTAAGTAATTCCATTTCTTCAGGCTTGGCATCTAATGCTACACCATCTGGGCCTAATTCGTTATTTATTGCTTCAGTGTAGCGTCTTTTTATGAGCACAAAAGCAATTAAACACATTATAATCGCAACTAGCACACCTAAAAATATGAACGTGTTACTGGAATGTTTGGGTTCCTCCACAATATTTTCAGTTCCTTTTTCGATGTTTACTGTTTTAACGATCACTTGAGCGTCTGTTGTTTCTTCTAAAATTATGTCGCTTATGGTAGTTGTCTCAGTTGTTTCTTCCTGTTTTAATGTTGTTGTCACAATTTCGGGAGGTTTTGTGGTAGGTACATGTTCTTCTATTATTCCCAAATCTTTAGCGATAATTTGAAGGCCTTCTATTAAGTTTGGTCCTGGAGAAGCGTCGGTTTCATTAGAAATTTCGATGGGATTTGGAGTTGAACAATTAAAATTGCATGGCTGTAGAAGATTGGTATTTAAAGAAGATTTATTAAATGACGTGATTAAAGTTTCAATTGAAGTTACTTCTTCTGGTTGTGTCAAATCATCTTCGTAATCTTCGTCGTCATCGTCATAATCTTCATCTTCTTCGTCATCGTCATCTTCTTCGTCGTCTTCTTCGTCATCCTCATCATCCTCTTCATTATAATCGTTATTAAGTGTCACATTCTTTGTATTAGCTTCGGTTTTATTTTCAGTTTCATAATTAACTGCAGGAATTTCGGTTACGTCCCCGCTGCCTTCAAATTCTATTTCATTGTCAGTATTTGATTCAGTACGAAGTGTATCGACACTATCGCCACTAGAAGAACCCACCGGTATAAATTCATTTTCAATTGATGAATCCCATTTTTCAGTAGTTTCAACAACATGAGTAGTATTAACTAATGGATCTTCTTCCTCTTCTTCAGAACCGGAACCTTCAAGTGGAGCGTCGCCTTGCATTTCTTCTGAAAGGTCATCTTTGCAATTTACCGACTGCCACAACTGTCCTTTGACCGTTTCCGGAAAGGCGCATTTTACTGGATGTTTAAAAACAACGCCGTTCTTTAAAAGTTTATCGCGAACTGTAATAGAACTGCAATCACAAGTAATGGGATTTCCATATAACTCAATTTCGCGTAATTTCTGCAATAAATACACATCTTCGGGTAGATATTTAATGTAATTATTGGATAAATCTAGATACTGCAAAGATTTCGGCAAGGAAGCGGCAGTAATGTGTTGTATTTTATTTAACGACAAATTTATACGTTTTAATGAACTTAAATTCTTTAAGTTCGGGTTGATTTTAATTATGGTGCCGTTACTAATATCAAGAGTTGCCAATACGTCAATTTGTGCAGCAGATAAATTCAATTTTAAGAAATCGAAAGATTTGCAGCGTGCTTCTAAATGTGCCCCCGATGGCGTGCAAATACATGGTTGAGGGCACAAGGTTATCGGAGCTGTTACAGCAGCACTCACTAGCGCTAATAAAGCGATCGATGTAATCCACATGGTTGTTCTTTTCCTAAAACAATAAAGCAAAAATTAGTTTAGTTTAATTATTATAAACGAAAGTCTTTTAAAAAAAATTACGGTTATAAAAGGGTAACTTACTATCGAAGGTTAAATTTTAATGAACGATATCGTACAATCGCTATACGAGGCCGTGCACTACAATTTAAAACATATCAACAAACAGAGATATATCGTTAGAAAAGATAAGATGGCTTACACACGCTGACAACACCAATTCTACTCTTATTCAAGTTTTAAAGTGTAATTTAAAAGAGAGTTGCGAGATTTTCGATCTAAGCAAGCGAATTAAATAAAATTATACTTTGAACGATAATCTCCGGAACGACGATAATTCGTCAGTAGGCAATCATGTGGGTCCCGACGACATACACTTCAATAAGTGACGACGCTGTCACAAATAGTGAAAATTAAGTATGTCAATGTCGAAAGTTCAGTTGCAACTAAAGCACCTGGTTGCCTACTAGCGAAAAACGCTTCTAAAAAGAAAATTATCTAGGAACCGCACATGTTTCTCTAAACCTTTGAATCTAAGAATTTTTAAAGTTATTTGTACATAAAACAAGAACCACTATTATTACGTAAACGCTAACGTAACTTTGGAATATCCGAAAAGCAAAATTTGATCTTAAACATCCTCAACTAAGTTATCCTATGACGTAAGTACCTGTATGCAAATTTTACATAAATATAATAGAGTAATGTATAAGGGTACTTTAAAGAACAATTACGAATTACCATTTCCATTAGGTCTCAATTGAAAGTGAAGGATGGCAAATAATTTAAACAAACAAGTATTAAAATATTTAAAATCAAATTCTGGTAAAAGTCAAAAATTTCTTAAATAATTTTAATATAAAATCAGGCAGATTTAAAAATTTTAAATTAATAAAAAAGCAATTGCGTTGAAATAACTTACCCGGCGTTTCTTGAGCACAGATGATGACCATTCGCAAGCACGTTCTGACTATCACTGGTGCAATCCTATGGCGATTTTCCTACTACGAGTTCAACTCGTCCACATTACACAGTTATCAGGGTGTATTATGCATCGCACAATAGTAAAGACACAACATTATGATTCACGGCCGGTGTTTTGAATTAACGTAGCAGGAGAGGGGAAATTCAGGTCACCAAAGAGCGGCGAGCGTATAATAATTATCAAAATGCGAAAGTAACAAGTCTTCAAACTATTTATAAAATAAAACGTATTCAGAACGAATTATTCAGATCATCTTGTAAAACTGAGATTTGAATTTTCGCGGTTTAGAGTTCATTAAAATTTATTCGAATAGCAGAACATCAAGTTTTATCGGTCACGTGATCAGGTATACATACCTGGTCGTAGTTATTCGACTCACCTGACCAATTATAACGACAATAGACGGAATCTGCTATCGGCCCTGTTTAGATTTAAGTTTTGTTTAGTTAAGTAGTGTCTTCCGTGCTTCTTGTTGAGCACTCATCTATTTAATTTTATAGCACTTTATGAACTAAGGTAAGTTATTTTGTAATTAGTTTGTTACCGATTGTAAATATAAGTAGTGCATCCGAAATTTTACCTGTAAGTAAATTCAAGGGCATATGCAAACGCCCTGGCTAAATCGTTCCATATTAATTCGACATAGGAAAATTACGTATCGCTTATCATAATGAATAATTTGTATATAAGTTTATTTAAAAGTAATAACACCGATACGTGGCGTTTCGGCTATCCTATCTTATCAAAATAGATAGTAATATTTACATGTCACTGCAGAAGTACTAGATAGGAATAACTAATAAAAACTATTTACGTTTACGTTATATATAAATTTGACTAACCCTAATTTATTTTTAGGATTACAGAAAAAGGGCACAATGGTACTTAGAATTTTACTACTAGTCGTCTCCACCACGTTACTGGCAGCTTCACCTACAAATCGCTGTTTCAAGGGTTGTAACTGTACAGAAAATGTAGCTGTTTGCGATACCATCAACTTAGAACCAACAAGGACCGACATTTTCTACTTAAAAGTGATGCATCCGCAGGTGCCATTAATATTAATTGATCGTCCATTTAAGATTCGCGGATTAGAAAATATAAATTCGATTACCATAGAGAATGCTACAATTCTAACGATTGACAATTCAGTATTTGCAGGACTACCTTTATTATCGGTATTCCGTGTAACTAATTCAAATATTCCCACCATTAATAACGCAGATGCCTTTGCAGCTGCTAGTAATCTTAAAAATTTAAAAATCTCAGGTAGCACTTTAAAAAAATTTGAATTCGTAAAATCGCGTTCCATCGAAGAATTAGATTTATCACGATGCCATTTATCGGAAATTTCAGAAAACTCTTTTATAAATCTTCCCTATCTCTCCTATATAAATGTTGATAGAAACAACATATCAATTGTTGATCGTAAAGCATTTTCTAAATTATTTTTTTTGCAAGAAATTATTTTATCAAATAACAATATATCAAAATTAGACAGTTCCGTTTTTTTTAATAATAACGAATTAGTTTCTTTGGATCTAAGTGGGAACCCGCTGAAAATTCTTAATTTTGACATAATATCTGACTTAGAAAAATTAGTCCTAAAATCAACCAACCTAAATTATTTTTCAAAACAGCTAAGCGAAGATTTATACTTATTAAATTATTTAGATCTAAGTGACAACAACGTCAATTTATCCAATAATCCTTTTAACAACATGGAAGATTTAGAACACTTAGATTTATCGAATAACAAGTTAGAATACTTGGATTCCCATATCTTCAAATCAAACCACCAGCTTCAAAAAATTATTTTAGATGGTAACCATTTTAGAACATTGCCCAAATTTATATGCCGCCGAAAATATTTTGAAACGTACTTCTTTTCATGCAAGTATTGCAATCTTGTAGTAATCACTTTAGACACGTTTAGAAACTTTCCCATGATTGTAATTCTCAATCTATCCCACAACCGCATCACCGGTGTTAACCTCACCGAAATTCAAAATCTTCCCGGACTAATCGATCTCAACTTATCTTACAACAACATCTCAACCATTCACCCCGATTCCTTTATTAAATCGACTTCTTTAGAAAAACTAAATTTAGCCGGAAATCCCATAACGACTTTAGACGTCACGATCTTCCGCAACAACCGCGTCTTAAGAATTTTAGATCTTAGTTTCTGCAAATTTCAAAATTTATGGTTGCAACCAACCAAACTAAACATAACTTCATTGACCAAACTTAATGTAACTCACAATTCTTTATCCTCGATTACCCCTAACGACTTGTACGTCATCCCATCTGTCGCTATTTTCGATATCTCCCATAATCCTTTACAATGCAACGAAAATCTTAAAAACACGATCATTTGGTTGGTGCAAAATGAAGTGTCCCCGCATTCAAATTTGGCTTTGTGGAAAACTCACGAACAAATAATCAACCTTAACACAACCTCAGTTGAATATTCCGGTGAAATTTCATCCTGGAAACAGTTGGCAAAAGAAATATGCTCAGATGATTTTGACTTGGATGTTTCTAAAAACATTGAAACTACAAAAATCTTACCAAACGTAAAAATTAACACCGTAAAAAAAGATTCAAATGAGTACGATTATTTATATACTGACGAAGAGGATGCTTACCCCGAAAGCTCTTCAAATGACAATGACGTAATTAATCTGTCAGATTTAGCCTACGGATCGGTACAATTTAAAAGACAAAATCCTGCACGTTATTCATTTTTATGGCCAACATTGGTATTTACATTTACAGCTTTGTCCGTTTTGGTAGTAGCCGCTAATGTTATGCTTCTGATGTTACGGTCAAATGCAATACCGCGTCGGATAAATTTACCTCATATTAAAATTCCTCCGTGGAATTCTAATGGTAAATTAAAGAAACACAGCGGTTCGGTATACCAGCCTCTATCAGAAGAAAAATCAGATTCATGCAATGTTAATATTTCTGATAACAATTCTGTTAACATTCATAATAATAATTCAATGTAGGTATTCCGAATTAATATTTATACCAATGCGCTTATATTATATTTGTAGTGTTAAAATGTAGTCATATTTTATTATAAACTTATTTTAATTCAATTACATTTAAATTGTACACAGCCATCAACTGTGCAGTATTGTGTACTTATATTAGTAATATAATTAGCACTATATTAACATTCTAACTACTAATGTAAATTGTAAACTTATTAATAAAATACATTAAAGTCGTTTAATAACCGATCTTTTCTCTTCCTTTTCATTTGGATATTATTGCATTATGAAAATACCGGGTGATCGTATTTGTTTGTGATTTTTTTGTTAGGTTGGCAATCACAAACTGAAATTATGTTTGTAGCAGTATTATTTTGAAGTTTCCAAATCAAAATTAGTGACAACCAAATCAATGGCGTTCTTTTTTTGTATAATAAAATTGAAACTGTCAAATTGTTTTAAAGTTAATATCACCTTTTATTAATTCATTCATTTATATATGATGTATAGAAATCCACCGAAAATTACAGTTAACTATTAGTAAACGTTTCATTACCACGCCACTGCTGAACATGACAATAAACTTACCTTCAAACATTCTGCTGTTATATTAACAACCAATGGTGCCAATTAAAAGTTTAAAAATCACAAACAAATACGATCATGAAACTCAGTTGTTAAGCAATTGTTATATCCAGTGTACTTAAAATAGAGCAAAACCGTATGCGCAACCAAAACAACTGCGCTTATTCTGGATTTATTCGACAACTATCGTATACGATAATTGCCAAATTTTTACGTTAAAAAAAACAGGATTTACATTCGAAAATCGACAATTAACGAATGCGATAACTGTTGAGTAAACTGCAGACTAGGTGCTCAGAAACTAAAACCCAAACAGTTCGAGTCTGGTTTTTGTTGCGTTTTTACGGTTAAGTAGATAAAATTATAGCCCAAAGTCTAGTATTTCTTGAGAACTGAAATTGATTAAAATGGTATTTAGCTCCTATCCACATAAGGAATTGCCATTTTGAGGATAGAGTGTTAGTGGTGCAGGCAATCCTAAATTTTCGAAGTTTTAAAAAAGGGATAAAAGAGCTTACTAATTTTGGACTGCAATTTGGCAAAAAGATATTTAATAACCCCTCATTCAAAGAAACAAATTGATCGAACATTTGATTGATGATAAGTGCCTGCCAGATCAGAGCTCAAAGTTACATTTTTAGAGATGATATTTAAGATAAACTGAAAGTAAAAGCATCCTACAATAATAATAAAGTAATTAAATTAGGTACGCTCGTATAAGGAAACGATTTAAATTGACATTACTTTTTAATTCATGTTTATATAATTGATTTGCGGAGATTATGACCCATATTCTCAGTTTACATATATACCACATTTAACTTAAATGTGTATTTATATAACATTAAATTTAAAAAATCAAAAACTAAATATGGCGTTAAACTGTTCAAATAAAAAATACTTCTATTGTATTTGGAGCTGCAAATACATGATATTTATTCAATTTAATGGTAGTACACATAAATGCACACCTAAGCTAAATGAGGTATAAATGGCAAGTGAGAATATGGACCCACGTGCTCGTTACACTAAATTAGTCGTTTAAATACTTTGTAGTGAATTTATCAATTTGTACAAATATGCTCGGAATTAAGAAAAATTCAAACATTTATTTCGATTACAAAATTACAAATAGGAGAAATGTTTATCTATAAGTTTATCAAATTAATTTACGAAAACGAGCACCAACAAAATCAATAAGAAATATGTAATGTACCAGGGTGAAGTAAAAATTTCAAATTCCTGCAAGACTGAAGTACCCTCACCATAGAATAGAAACATTGTTAAGAAAACCTGGACTAAAAAGCGATTCTTCGCTGTCATTAGACTTAACTCCGTATTGACAGAAGTTAAACAGTAACTAAATCGCGTTCTTCGACAAATCTTAGACAATACAATACATTATTGACATAAATTGATACAAATATAATAACGCTATCAAAAAGTTCGGCTGTGAGACAACACACGACATTTTCTTACATATATAGATATGCAAATAGTGTCCAGTAATGATTAAAATATTATTCACGTTTATTTTGATAATCGTAATTATAACCGTTACTCATCCAAATTATTGGACATGCATAACGCTACTTAATTTCAGAGATTTTCTCGGATAACTCGTTTCAACGCATTTTTCAGAGAAACCGTTAAGTTCGCGCAAAATAGCATCAAATACATATGAATCGTAGCAAGATTTAAAAAATTGTTATTGCCGTTTTCGAGAAAATCGCAAAAAACTTAAAAATCGTAAGAATAAAGTGGCAATTCCGGTCATTAGATTTTAATTAAATTCTTGTCGTCTCATGCACGGAAGATAGGAAACTTAAATATAAAATTTCATGTTTATATGATGCTTGAGATATGTTGTTCATAATTAATGCTTCAAGTACTTTCGGTTACTCGATTTTCAAAAATTTATTAGAGAAACCTGTTAATGCATATAAATCGGAATCAGGTAGCTAAGAAATATACTAATTTTTAAAAAAATCATTACAATCAATTTCAAGAAAACCGCAGAAAACCAAAAGTTCGGCAGAAATAAAGTGGCATTTCCGATTATTCGATTTTAACTAAATTCTTAATTTTTGATGCAAAAGTAGTTATGACCCCAAATATAAATTTCATTTAGCTAGAACTTTCAGTTTCATAGTTATTTTATTCAGAGTTAACGCTAAAAATATTTCGAGTTACTTGGTTTACGGAAATTTTTCTGAGAAACCGCCTAGATTATATCAAAGGGCAATAAATGGCTAAGAAAATAATAAGTTTTAAAAAAATTGATAGCGCCAATTTTGAGAAAATCGCGAAAATTCAAAAATGACACTTTCAGTGATTTTGGTCAAATTGTTCGAATCACGTGCTTGGATGAATGCAAACTTAAATATAAAATTTTGTTCATCTACGACTTTTTGTTTTTGAGATGTCGTGTTTACAGGCACACAGACACATACACGCAGGTCAATTTTCAAAAACATGATTTTCGGACTCAGGTCACCCGAAAACGCGTATTTCCACTAAAATTTTGACATCGAAAATTGTGGGTGAAAATTATACTTTCTCTTTTACCTATATTTCATATACGGTAAGAGAAAGTAAATATTCCTTTTCTAGTGCACACCTCATTTTCTTTAGAACTGAAATTAAATTACCACCAACTTAGAATTAGGCATTTTTTGAAAAAAACTATAAATGCTAGTAAGGAACTAAAGCTATGAATTAATCTCGCATTTTGTTACATTTAATATTTTATGGCAGAGCCATCTAGTATTGAATTATAGGAATTAATATTAAAATAAAGATGAAGAGATATCCTATAAAGTGTGAGATTAAATCGTAAATGAATGAAACACCTACATGAGTGAAAAGTTATAAAACTACAAGTTCAAATTTAAACAAGTCTATGAATATTTGCAAGGCTAGCCACCACCAAAGTCGCATATAACAGGCAGGCATTTTCAAATGGCGCGCATAGCCACTCGTGGATCATGATTTCGTCCTCGTTAGGACCCGTTAGCACGAGATAGACTGCTACACGCCATTTAAAAATGCAAGACTCGCTTATAAGAACTTCACGAGTGCCGTTTTCGTTTGATATTTTATGCCAGAGCCAACTAGTATTGAATTATAGGCGGTAATATTAAAATAAAGATGAAGAGATATCCTATAAAGTGTGAGGTTGTTTACATTTAATTTTTGTATTAACTTAGGATGGAACTGAGAACTAATTGGCCATTCGAGTACCTTTTTGACTTTTATCTTCCTTTTAAGTTGAATTTGGGTGTTTACTCTATTCCTGGACCTTTTTGTGGTGGTTCTTTCGCTTTTTATTCCTTTTTTGGAGTTTTAACCGGATTTCTCCGTTTAGTTGCCTATTATCTGTTTTAGGTCTGAGGCGTGACTGAGAATTGCTGTTATGATATCTCCAGCATTGGTTGAATTAGTAATAGCCCGGATTATTGATTTCACTGTGTTAATCAGCTATTCTACATTGATTTTCCTCAGCCACGTCAGTAATGATGACAGGTTTATGTTATCCTTTGGTTGTTTATGTATCTGGGGCTCGTTGATGCTGTTTCTTGCTCTACTTCCAGCTGTTATGTCCGCGTATGTTGCCGATCTTCTGACACTTGTGGTTAGCGATATCGGCATCTTGTGTTTCGAATGCGCTACGTACCTATGGTAGTTTGCCGGGTGCTGGCCCCGCAATCCGCCTAAGTGGCAGGAACTTCTTTTTCTTTGTTACACTCAAATGTGAGATGGTCTATCCCGCATTTTAAGCATTTTTCAGGGGCGTGGCAGCTACTCTGAATTTATCCGTAGCGTTGACATCGGTAATATTGGATGATAGTATTTTTCTCCTAGGATATTCCACCGTTATTACGTGTCCAAGAACACTTTCAAGGTTGAAAATGGTCTTTGCGGCCACGTTTGTTTTGTTTAGGAGCACATACATCTGGAGCATGGGTCTTTTGGAATTGCCCCCTCTGTACATCCTCTTTGTTGGAGTCACCGGGAGGTTTTGCTCTGGCAAATCTTTCATCATCGCTTTTTCGATTATTGATTCAGGTCCCCTCTCAGCACCACTCGCAACGGTGTTTCGGTGTTCAGCCTGTATGTATGATATGGAATTTTATTTTCATTTAAAGGTTTTGTTAGTTGTCTGTAGTCTGTAGCGTTTTCAGTCGTCATTTCAATTCCATCGTCTAGGCTTTTTGCACTTAGTAGCTTTATTCCGCTGTGCTTCATTCACTTGTTTAATTCTTCCCATTTCGACTTATTACGAATAACAATGAGTGAAATTCTTTCTCTCTTCACCTTCAGTTTCTAACGCTGTCGGTTCCGCGTTTGATTTGGTGGTCCTTTTTCTTTTGTTTTGTACTGGCTGGAATTCAGTCTCCATTACTTGGCTGTTTTCGTCTTCTTCAGAGGAATATTACATCTCTGCATTTAATAGTTGTTTGACCTCCAGAATTGTTGGGTGGTTGTGGTGCTGTAGCTTCTTTTATGATCGTCTTGATGGGGATGACTGGGGGTTAGTGCACCATATTCGTTACATATTCAATTTTGTGTGCTGGGCGGCATTTTACACTTTCACTAGTTGGTCGAAATAATTGCTGACGTCTTATTTTAAGATGTTGGCGTAATTCATATGTGAGTCTTTATACTGTTTGATAATGTCGATCACGCCTTCGGGAAAGGTTGCGACTATTTTCCGGGTGTCTTCGATTTTTCCCTCACGATGACTGGCCAGAGCCCGGTTCAGCATTCGTTTTACGCTTGCGTAAATTTTTGGCACTCTTTGTTTACACTTTGAGCAGAAATAATTACATGTACTCTACCTGACCTACCGTCTTTTTAACGGAAAAGGAGCCTAGGTACAGCGCAGAGTTCGAAAAGACTAAATAGGATTAAACTTGAGAAGCGTCCGATCTCGTTCGCGTCTAAGCTCTTAATTTAAAAAAGAAAATAAGGTGTGCACTAGAAAAAGAAATTTTTAAACGCCATATTTTATCGTACTTAAACCAATTTATGGGATCGTATTTATATCTCCAGTTAACTTTATTTGCTAATTACCTTGCCTACTATTAACAATGAGTTCTATTGAAAATATTTGCAGCATTAATTTAACTGGATATTATGAAATACTGACTCTTACGCCCAGTCTACACGAAGCTAGTTTTTTTGGCTAGGATATCAAGCTAGTATTGCGACATCCTATCCGGTATCCTATCCAGCTTGGCACAATGCTAGAGCGATTTACACAATACTCGGGAATTTTAAGTCGTTCCACAGACATTCTTCCTCACAATACAATGTTGTACAAATTTTAAATTAATCTTGTTAGGTGCTTGATTTTAGCATTTCTTCAGAAAAGCTTATGGTCTATGTTAGAAAACACAATACGCGATTCCACTATACACTAGTAGATTGTGCATTAGCTTTTCCGTCCACACGAAGCTAGTACACAACGCCAGGATAGTGAATTCATTGGCTGGGGCGTTATTACCTCAAACAATAGAACCCGAGCCTATCACACTATCCTGGCTTAATATACTAACTTACTAGCCTAAAAATGAAGTTAATTTTTTACACGAAGCTAGAGTTAGTAGCTTGCTAATTTACTAGCACTAGCTTGCTATCCTAGCTTGAAAAACTAATCTCATATAGACCGAGCATTACTGTCTAAAAACTACCAAAAAATGGGATTTAAATACTGGCTAACTTGTATCGATTCGTTTAAACAGTGGTAAATAGGAAAAAGCAAAAAACCGTTTTTTTGTCCTGAACGACCGAAACTTTATATTATGTTATAACTTTTAAGTACAAATAACTTTTCTATATAACAATGTTTTGTTTACGGTGTAAAAGGTATTTTACCCTAGAAGAAGCTTGAAATTTCAGTCCTCTCTCGTATACCACAAATTTCATCTGATTTTGTTGGTGTTTAACAGTAAAATAGATTTACCAAATTTAAAATTAAAAAACGTTCAGCAGGTCAGTATGTATTATTTCATTTTTAAATAAAGTTATATTTATTTAAATATAAAATATCTTTTTAAAGATAAGAAAAAGCAGACTTTCAAAAATGAATTAAAAATTATTTTAAAAACAAGCAAAATACTGCAATTAGGACTTAAACTTAAGGAATCCTTGACGTCTGTCTTTGCTGCATTATAAGAAGCAGAAACACAACCAAAAATTTTTATTTATTAAAACTATTGATTCTGCAGTAACGACACAAAAACATTTTATTTCTCTCGTCAAGGACTAGCAAGAAAAATTTATCGATTTTGATAACCGTGTTTTACGAAAACAGTTGAGCATAATCAGCTAATATGCAGGATGTTTTTACTTTGTACATTCAAGTACTCAACAATTAAATATCGGAGGTCCCTTTCGTGACTAACTCTCGTGTGTATTATACGCATAGTCAAAATCGGGTGAATGACAACACACGACCTTTTCTTATGTGTTAAAAGTATGCAAATAATATCCACAAATAATTAAAATATTATTTACGTTTATTTTGGGAACGATAATTGCAACGGTTGCCCATTCAAGCTATTGGACCTGCCAAACGCTGTTTAACTCTTGAGATTTTCTTGGATAACCAAAAAGCTCATGTAAAAGGGCATCAAAGACATATTTTAATGAGTCCATCTTTCGATGGAAGGTTTTGCTTATTAAATTATGTAAACGTTGGATTGATCTATAACCATTATTGGTATCAACGACAGTAGAACTCTAGTAAGTTCAATAGGTAGGAAACAAATATAAAATTTCATCTTTCTACGATGTTTATTCAATTTTCCAAAATTTATTAGAGAAAACGCTCAGTTTTTATTAAACGTTAATAAGTAACTAATAAATATACTAAGTTTTTTATTGTAATAAATTGTACAACTAAACTTCTACGAAAGAGAAAGAGAAACGAAGAGAGAGAGAGAGAAAGTTTATTATACTCTAAGATAAATGTTCTACTTTTTAATTTCTTATTCATTTTACACTATTTTAAGACAATCTAAACTTACCGTATCCCAATTATTTAACTCTCTCTTACTCTATATCTGTATAGGTAAAAGAAGTATTGTTTTAGTCCGAAATTTTCGATGTCGAAATTTTAGTGGAAATACACGTTTTCGGGCCCCATGTTTTTAGAAATTTACCTGTCCGTGCGTACGTCTGTCTGCGTGCGTTCGCACTTATGTATGTGGGAACAGAATATCTCAAAAACGAGAAGTCATAGACAAACAAATTTCATATTTAAGTTTACAACCCTCCGTAGACGTAACCGCAACAATTTAATTAAATTCAAATAACCGGAAGTGGCACTTTACTCTTGTTATTTTTGGTTTTTCGCGATTTTATAGATATCATTCATATCATTATTTTTTACTTTCTCTTACCCTATATGAAAAATAGGTAAAAGAGAAAGTATTATTTTCGACCAAAATTTTATAATTATACTTTCAGTAATAATTACAGGAGAGCTTTTTCTTTATACGGATAAATTTATGATTTTTAATGCAAACTTGATTGCTTGATAATTGCACGAAACAAATCGCCTTTGATAAAACGACGAGTCCATAGGACAAGGTTTTTAAGTGTAATTGCATATTAGCAATCAAATTTGAATATAAAAATAATAAATTTATTCTGGAATAAAGATAAAGCCTCGAGTATAATTCGGTCTGATATTTCAATGAATAATAAATTATTGAAACTGTTGAATATTTTTATTTGAAAACACAACTATTAAACATACAGTATTATAAATTTATAACGTTGAATTTTTTATTTTTATTTCGAAATATAACACACATATATCAAAAATTAGTGTTGTCAAGTCAACTTAAAATTACGGTAGTAACGGCACTCTACATTTTATTGTTATTGGCAAGTCAACTTTGGAAGTACAATTCGGTGTAGCTATTTTGAATGTAATCAAGGTGACGTGCTATTAGCGTTATTATCGCTGTAATAAGCTGGTCCTGCCTTTTATTAACTGCCATAGTGATAAATGACACATGGCATATGGAATGTATTATACATGAAATAAATTATCAATGTTAAATAAAAGAAAATTATAGTTAAGTTTGTTTAACTAAAAGGAAATACGTTTTGTGGAGGAGAGCCAAGTTGTGTAATATATTTGTAGACTAGTTTCCTGTCATATATTAATACGGTAGGATTACGCTTGGCTACAAACCTATGTATTTGCTTCTTAATAGATTACATAAACTATATTACATTTAATTAGTTAAGTAGTCCTAAAAGTCCAATCGCTCCGTGTAAATCCACAATGCCTTTTGTAAATTTTTTTGATTGAAGGGAACCGAGTTTCTCTAAACTTTAATATCATAGTCATAAAACATACATTTAGACCTCAAGTAAATGGGTCGATCAATTACTTATTTTAAAAATATTTTATTCTAAATGTACAAGTTATGCAAAAATATAGATTTTTATTAATTAAATTATTATTATATATTATACAGGGTGTCTAAGATCTACCCACGTTCTATGGGTAACTCTGTTATTATAAAAGATAGAGGATCGGTTAAATAAGCAAAGTTGGGCAGAATTAGAAGATAAATCGAATGCCGCTGAGAAAATGTAATTATTTGGTCAGCCTACTGAGATATTCGAAAATAACTAAAAGTCGTCCATATTTTCGATCAGCTATTATTCATTTAATACTGAAAATAAAAAAGTTGGAAAAACGCATTTGATAGCTTTTTTTAAGCTAAATATTATGTACTATTTAAATATTTTTT
>JAHWXV010653986.1:0-13256 GCA_024586415.1 Phrixothrix hirtus
TAATATCAAGAAGCAAAATGTAACAATATAAAGTTTAAAATTATATTATTTAAACTATTTGAATTTAGAAATTAATTATTCAAAGAATGAACCAAATTTATAATATTTGTTTTATAATAAGCCGCATAAGTTTATCTAACAAGTAATTTCTAATTGCAAAATGAATAAACGCTGTGTACAGAGAGATTTGTCGTTCGTATAATGATGAATAAAACAATCTTTGGATATCCTGATAAGGTAAACAACAATTCTAGCGACTAACGCGCCATACCAGTGTTGCCATTTTCTAAAGAAAGATTAAATAAATCGCCAGTATAATCTCAAGTAAGCCACAGTCCTCAATAGTATAAGTATATAAGTTACACATCAGTTTCGGGTGCTGCAATGAACTACGTAAATCATTGCTGAAAGAAAAATTCAATGAATCGCAACGCACAATAGAGTAATTTTTGCTGAAAGTAAAGTAAAAATGTCACAATGCAATCTTATTTTATAAGTACACTTTGTATAGTATAAAATTGTGTAATGTAAAACGATTTGTAGGTGTGGCAATTGATACCATCCTGAATTTTAATATCAAGGAACAAAATGTAAAACTACAAATTTTAAAGCTGAAGTTATCTAAATTAGAATTTGGAAAATTATTACACAAATAATGAATTGATCATCAAGATTTGTTTTTTAGTGAAAGAGACAAGTTCATCGGGCAACAACTTGACCAATTCAAAATGAATAATCCCAGCGTGCCGGGAGTTTCTTCTTCTTTTAATGATCATTAAAAACCATGTCAACGTTTTGATAAAGTAAAAAATGTATGTTCAAGAATGACTAAAGCACTCTTATCAAAACATACTAAAATGTCTATTGTACATAGCTAATTCGCATGAGGCAAATGTCTGCAAATTTGCAAACATCCCATTCTATTACAAAGTTTAAAACAGTGAAAAACAGTTTACTCAAATGCTATCATAGGCAATAAAATAAGATTATCATAATTAAAAAAGTGAGTAGTGAGTACTTTGCAATTGAGCAAGGTGTGAGTCAAGGATGTGCGATGTCTCCTTGGTTGTTTAATATATTTATGGATCAATGCGTGAGAAGTACATGTGAGGACTTGAGTGGTATAAATATAGGCAGCAAAAATGTAAAAGTGTTGATGTATGCAGATGATGCAGTAGTAATAGCGAAAAGTATGAGCCAAATGCAACGAATGTTGAATAAATATGTAGATGTGACTGAAAGAACGGATTTGAAAATCAATAGCGGCAAAACAAACGGTAATGGTTTTCAATAGGAAAGGTGAAAAGGAAATATGTCAGTTGATGTTGGGTAGCGAGATAATTGAGCAAGTGGATATGTTTGCTTACCTTGGCAGAATGTTTGCGAAGGATGGGTGAATAGATAGTGAAATTAAAAACAGAGCCAATGCAGGCAGGAATGTAATTGGCAGTATGTGGTCAGTAACTAAGAGTAAACAGTTAAGTATGGAAACAAAGAAGGTTGTGTACAATAGTGTATTTGTTTCAACTGTTTTATATGGCAGTGAGACTTAGGTATGTCAGAAGAAGCATGTGGGTAAAATAAACGCCGTAAGTATGAGGTGCCTAAGAGCTGCATGTAGCAAAACGATACGTGACAGAGTAAGGAATGAATGGGTGATGGCTACGTGCCAGGTGAAGGAGACACTGCCTGAACTGTACAAAAGAAGTGCGTTAAGCTGATTTGGACATGTGGAACGAATGTGTAATGGGCGCTTAATAAATAGAATATATGGGGCAGGTATGAATGAAAAATTGATGTAATGTTAAATTTTCCGTAAATGAATAAATCAATAAAACGTTGATAAAACTACGTAACCGTTTAGGTAGGAAATTTCGGAGGTATCATGAAACAAATAAATACTCCGACATTAGCAATATATAAATGAAGGTAAATCACATAGAAAATTGGTACGTTGTCATCAGCGGGTAAAAAAACAAAGAAGACAAAGAAAACGAACCTGAAGCATTGAAAATTGCTAAAATATAAATGGTTTTAGGTTTTTTAAGTTCATCAAATAAAATGCTATCACGCCAAAATATAGCAATCGCGAATCAAAGTTGTTATACTTAAAATGCGTCAAATAGTAAAGGACCTCGTTATTTCAAATGTAAAAGTAACCTTTATTGGTGTATGCGCCAAAATAAAGCCGCTATGGCAGACAAGTTCTACTGGTACAGGTAATACCAGGAAGGGCAAAATCAACCCCGGTGCTACGAAGAGTTCCCTAATAGGCGATAATGATTAAGTTTAAATTCATCAATATTTTATTTTCTCGGTTTGATTTTTCAGTTTCAAATTCGTCTACTAACTTATTTTCGTATGTGATTTCTTCCTCAACAGTTGTTTCATTTATAAATAAATTTTGATTTGTGCTCTTTTCTAAATTATACATCTGCCATTGTTTAGTGATATGATTGGCATCAATTTAGAGCATAACTTACAAACACATACCTCTTGCTTCTTGATTCTAAGTCCTTGCATAAACTAAGGGCTTTATATATATCTCGGAGCCAAATACCCGAACTTGTGATAAATTAGGCCTGTCTATCTTCCAATATGAATTACCTCAGGCATGACAATTGAACCTCTTTTTAACTAGTAAGCTGCTTCACCCCTAAACTTTCTATCCAAAGTCAGTAAGAAAGAAGTACCCTAACTTTTCCATTAATGTTCTATTTAATTTTCAGTTTTTCAATTCTATAGAGGAGAGTATGGGGTTATGTTATCAGTCGTAGTACCTTTATCTTTACACAACTTTTGAATTAGTATTGAGTACTCATTACCCTAGCCGTACTTCAATTTTTTTATAAGTTTTTGCTTGTGCTACATATTCTGCACTGCATCGCTTCATATTTATTGCTTAATATATAAATAGCACAATCATGTGTATGTTCATGTAGTACCTAATAGTTATTGCTAGGAATCGGATATTAAGGCAAACTGAATGTTTAAAAATCTGGTGTGAGGCAACACACGACTTTCTCTTACGTAGCAAGTTATAAAAAAATTGTTAAAGACGTTTTCGAAAACATCGCAAAAAACTTAAAAACCTCAAAAATAAAGTAGCACTTCCGGTCATTAGATTTTAACTAAATTCTAGCCATATCGTGCACAAAACATAAAAAACTTGAATATGGTTTTTTATTTTCAAATGATGATTTGTTTTTGAGATATGTTGCTTATAACTAGTACTAAAGTACTTCCGGTTACTCGATTTTCAAAAATTTATTAGAGATACTTTTTGGTTAATATAAAACTAAATTAGGTAGCTAAGAATTATATTAAGTTTAAAATAAATCGTTACAGCCGATTTCAAGAAAATCGTGTAAACAGAATTCTGAAAATATTTAAAAATGACAGAGATAAAGTGCAACTTCCGGTTATTAGATTTTGGCCAAATTCTTGATTTGATACACAAATATAAAGTTTCATTCTACTAGGGTATTTAGTTCCATAGTCATTTTATTTAGAGTTAACGGTGAAGATACATCCGGTTACTCAATTTACGGAAATGCTTCTGAGAAATATTCTAAACTACATAAAAGACCATTAAATGGCTAAGAAATGCAATAAGATTAAAAAAAACCTTATAGCCAATTTCGAGAAAATCGCGAAAAACGAAAAATTCTGAAAATACCTAAAAATAACAGAAATAAAGTTGTACTTCCGATTATTGCATTTTAACCAAATACTTAATTTAATAGACACAGGTACTCAGGACCTAAAATATAAATTTTCATTTCTCTACGACTTTCAGTTTCAAAGTTATTTTATTCAGAACTAATGGTAAGAGTACTCCCGGTTACTCGTTTTATGGCAATTTTTCTGAGAAATCGACTTAATTATATGAAAGGGCATTGATAGTTAAAGAAATACAATAAAGGAAGGACTACAGCAGACTTTTATAATATACACATAGAAAAGTAATATGTTCTATATGAAACTGAAATTAAGTTTAGTAAAATAAACAAGGAACTCTAATGTTCGGACTTATTTTTCAAGCTACAAATTATTTGTACCAAGAACAATAGAATAAATGTATTTGATTAATTTAGTCACAAGCAAAGAAATGTAATTTAGATTCGGTAATATAAATTCATATTCCATTTAAAAAATGAACTTTACCATTAATATGAATTTATTTAACCTTATTATTTCAAAGAAGAAGATCGAATGTTCTTCTCTATTTTTGTGATACGGACTTTCGTAGTGGACAACGTCGTGAAAGGACGTGTATTCACTTAGTGAAAGTTATGGTTGCATTTGCAAGTAAATTAATTTTATTTGTTTTATAATTGTTAATGATCCTTCTAATTGTGAGATTATGATTAGCTCTTGGTATAATCAATAATCAAAAAGACTAGTAATTAGTGCTTTATTTAAATAATTCAACGGAAAGTTTTAGTCATTTATATAAACAAATTGTAACAATAAATACAAGGTCGAGTGTTTAGTGTGATAGCGGCGGCTTATCTGTGTCTACATTCGTGCAGCGTAGATAGCCATGACCTTCGAGGAGGGCTCAACGTCCGGGCTTAGAACCACCTGCGCCTCTACATCTCTGGGCTCCGTTTTGGATGTAAGCGTCAAGACGCCACGATCTTGTAGTGAAGCCCTGCAAAACATAATATCTAGGGTTAATATCGCATTTTCTAGTTTACTGGACTTTATTAATACCTGAAAAGCGGGCGTAGAGGAGAAGGCAGGCGCCGTGAGGTGCATCACAGACGTCAAGGCGGCACTCATGGAGCTGGTGACGATTAATGTGACTGCGGAAAGTAGACAAGCCCCTTCTGTGGATTATGTAGTGGCACGCGAGATTTTTAAACAGCAGGAATCTTCTGCTTCGGCCGTAACCTACAGCAAGGTGGCGGCGGCTCCAACGCGCGGGAGAAGATCTTATGCGCCATTTGCACTTCTTGATTCAAAATTATTCATTTATGATGTGCCTGTAAATATAAGTAAAGATCAGGTTATTGATGAAATTGAGAAGCAACATACCTGTAGTGCGGGAAGTAGCGTAGTGATGACTGCCTTTTTTGTTGGAAGGAGGGGGGGGGACAAACTGAAAACTGGGTACTGGTGGTGCATTCAGTGCTTTTCGCTGAGCGGCTATATTTGTACTAGACTTAATACAGCGTACGGGATTTTGTAGGAGTGTCGCGGTGCTTTAATTGCCAACGCTTCGAACACGTCTCTCAATTCTGCAAGTCTGCAAAACAATCCGGCTACTGTACGCGAACCGAGCATAAGACTAAAGACTGCCTGACGCGAGGAAATAAAAATCTGTACAGGTGCTCGAACTGCCTCCGTGTGGGAGCTAAGGTCGAGCTTTCTAATCACGATACCTCTGATTTTAACTGTCCACTGCACGAGGGCCGTTTCCAGGACGAGGTGAACAGCACAATTTATTCGATAGAATGATTTTTCTATCGGAAAATATCAAGAATTCCTGAACATTTACATTAGAACTTTATCGATATGTCCTCGAGCATGGCGCTGACATCATATTAATGCAGGAACCCTACATGGTTAAATTTGATGATAAGTATAAGCCACGGGAATTGCCTTGATTTTATGTAACGAAAACATTTCTACTGTGTGCTTGACTATAAATAAAACAAACATTTACTGTGTGGATGTCTACTTGTCTCCGTTTAGTGACTTGGTGAATTAAACATTTTTGAACCAAATATTGGATAAATTAAATAGTAAATTTGAATTGATTTGTGGATACTTTAACGCGCGCTCCGAGCTTTGGCACGATGCCATGACGAACCGGCGCGAAAGAATTTTCGAGGAGTTCGTAGTCCACACGGATCTTGAAATTTTAAACATGTATGGTAAACCATTTACGTTCGAATCTGAACTGGGTCGCAGTAACATGGAACTTACTATGATTGCGTGCGCACCGCCAGGTCTTGTGTTTGATTGGGATGTTCTAACCGAAGTGCATAACTCGCACCACAGGACGCTCTCAACGATAATTAGTGGTGCCGATATTAGTAGACAACCGTCGAAAATCGTGAAACATTGCCTTACTAATAAATTGAAATTACAGAACGCTATAAATGACCTTGTTAAACTAAATAATGACCTAATTCGAATTATCGCGTGCTTGAGCAACCTAGTGTTATTGACTGGAAACGATACCCAACCAGGCCGGATTGGTGGGCAGGGGAGGTGGAGATCGCCACGAGGGAATATCTGAAACACAAGAACTACCTATATAAAAATGCACATGCAAACATAAAACAGCAACACTTTGACATCATGCGCTGCCATAAACAAAAGTTTTTTCATACAATAGAAAAAGCTAGGAAAAATATGTTCACAGGGAGCTGGCGGTGACCCCCTGTGATGCCATATTCAAGATGGCTCGAGGGAAGACTCTCCGACCGAGCCTCTGTACTGCTGTTGCGGACCTCGAAGGCAGCGAGCCACGGACGCCAGAGGAGGCGGCGCGCAACCTTCTCAAAGCTCTGCTCCTGTATGACGACTGGAATGTCAACAACAACGTGCAACGCGCCTGGCAGCAGGATTATGATACTTTCACAGATTTAGGGGGAGGAAGTTGACCTGCCCACGTTGAACGACCTGGAGGCCTCCATTGCTGGGATACGTACTGGCAATTCCCCGGGCCTTGAATGCAACCGCGGAGACGTAGTCAAGACTATTTTTGAAAACATTAAAAATTTTGGATATATATTGTTTTGTGCATGTGTTCGTGTTTCGTGCTTTCCATGCGTTTGGTAAAGTGGAAAACTAGTTTTAGTTCTCAAAGACTTGAATGCTTCGCCGGGAAATCCTGAGAGCTACCGTCCAATTACTTTACTTAACGGACTTCGCAAGGTGTTCGAGAAAATGATTAAAGTCAGAATACATAATGAACTTACCTATATACATTCTCCGAGGCAGTTCGAATTTGTGCGTGGTAAATCTACCATTCTAGCGCTCCAGCGGTACTTGCAGGACATAAACGTAAGGAAGCGCCAATGTAATTTCTGTCTTAACATACAAGGCGTCTTCGACTTCCTAAGGTGGCTGGGATTGCTACAGGTATTGAGGGGGCGGGGACTGACTAATAAAGCTCAGACATTAATTAAAAGCTACCTAACGGATAGAAGTGTCACTTACCAAATGTGTTCTGGACCTCTCAGAAAGGACCCTGACCAAAGGCTGCTCTCAGGGATCAATTCTAGGTCCAACCCTTTGGAACCTTTTACTGGATAACCTACTTGAAGAAGCTCTTCCTGAAGGTGCGTCTATACAGGCATACGCTGACGATCTTGCTTTGGTGGTGGCGGCTGATGCCAGGCATGACCACCGGAATTTGACGTGGACGTCGTTAGGCGTCGTCCAGTGGTGGGTAGAGAAATTTAAGCTAACGATCTCTGCCACCAAAACGAAGCTTATAGTAAATAGGTCTTTACGTAGAACCCAACAGCGTTACCTAAATTTCCGAATAAATGAAAATAAAATCGAAATTATGAATAGTTACAAATACCTGGGCTTGCTTATTGAACGGAAATTAAACTACGAGCAGCACATCAGGCAGGTAACTGACCGGTCCAAGACCATCCTCAGCAGACTCATAAGTTTTGCACGAGTCCCCTGGGGAGTTGACGTGACGGGGTCGGCCTCCACAATGTATAAGGCCGCTATCCTCCCCATCGTGAAGTACGGCTCCGAGGTATGGGGCTTCAAGCTGAGTAGCTATAAAATTAATCAGAACCTAAGGTCGATGCAGGCCATAGCTGCCAGGTTTGCAACCCGGGCTTACCGCTATGTCTCGGCGGATGCGGCAGATGTTTTAGCGGGATTCCCACCGGTTGACCTAGCTGTTGAGTACAGGATCTGCCTGAAACAAATAAGAAAGAGGCGGCACTTCAGATTTGCTCACAAATATTATAGAATTGATGATTTTCCGTCAATAAGACACATTAAGGAGTACCTGCATATCCGCATTGAAGATGAATGGCAGCTCCGGTGGAAGACCTCGGAAAAGGGGAGATACACCTATAGGCTGTTCCCAAGGGTGACTGCAAGCCTACAATACCAACCTGGATTCGTTAGAACGCAGCTGGCCACGGGGCATGGTGCATTCCAGGTGCACATGTTCCGGGTTAGACGAGTCCTTACGAAGAATTTCGTGCACTGCCCGCAGCAAATAGATGACCCGCCTACTTCGATGCCCCGACTACCGTGGTCCGCGAGCTGCGGTAGTCCAATCCTGCGGGCAACCACCGACCCTCTTGGAATTTTTCGAGTTAGAAAACACATTGTTGGGTCCATTCCTTTTGGAGGGGAATGAGGAGTAGGACAGAAAGTGACGGTATGTGAGTATGACGGGATGTGAGTTCATGCCTAGTAGTGTAACTGTTGAACCCGCGAATCCGAATCTGAAACAAAAAGAATCATCGTTTATTTTGTGAATTATTTATGTTTATTTGTTATTAATGATTATTTTACAAGAATATTTTTATTTTATTTTGAACTCCATTGAACTGTTATTTTGAACTTATTTATTTGAACCTAATATGAATTTTAATTAACTCTTGAGGTTAAATTATTTTATATTTATTTAATTTATGTTATATTGAATGCTTGTTGTTTATGTACCTGATATGTAGAGACGTTCTAGAAATACCAGATGACTGGAATACCACCGAATCAGAAGTATCGAGACAGCACTGGAAACTAGCCGGGAATTAGGCCCGTGCTGCAAACACGCCCCACGACTACCTGGAAACATAATGACTAAAATCTTTGCAGTATAGTATAAATTAAAAATTTACCTTTGTTTAATAACCTGCATTATTAGATTTACTGCAAAAGAACGCCCAATTCTACGTTAATAAATGCTCCTTCGGCACCTCGTTTTTTTCCCAGCGATTAATGCAGGGCGCGGGACTTTGTGAGAATGTCTGGGTGTTTTAACTGCCAGCGCTTCGGGAATGTTTCTAAATTTTACAAATTTGCAAAGCAATATGGCTACTATGCACAGACTTAACACGAGAGGAGAGACTGTCCGTCAAGGGGAAATAAAAACTTACACCGTTGCGCGAACTGCCTCCATGTGGGAGCGAAGCCTGAGCTTTTTAAACAAGACACTGCTGATCTAAATTGCCTACCTTATCAGCGTCGCCTACAGGATGTGGTAAACAATACGATATATTCGATAAATTGAGTACTCTATCGGCAAATCTCAAAAACCCCTAGCTTTCACCTTGGAGCTTTACCGTTATATTCTGGAGCATGTCGCTGATATCATACTAATGAAGGAACCATACATAGTTAAATTAGGTGAGAAATATAAACCACTGGCATTGCGCAGATTCCGGTACTTAAAATTTAGTGATCAAAAGACAAATTTTGTAGTGTCAATCAAAGACCGTTTTTGTGATTGTGTTGTTCTTCCGATTTTTTGTAACGAAAACATTACTACTGTGTGTCTGACTATTAACAAATTAAACATTTATTGTGTGAACGTCTATTTATCCCCGTCTTGCAACTTTGTTGCACTGTTGACCTTCTTGGGGCGTATTTTTAACAGTTTTACAATAACTTTGTGCTGATCTGCGGGAACTTTAATGTGCGCTCTGAGTTATTGGATAACGTTATGACGAACTGGCGCGGCAGGATCCTGGAAGAGTTTGTGGTCGATGCTGATCTAGAAACTTTAAATGTCTGTGGCAAATCTTACACGTTTGAATCGGAACAAGGTCGCAGTAATATTGATCTAACCATGATCGCGCGCGCTCGTTCAGACCTGATGTTTAATTGGGACGTTCTGATCGAAGTGCACAATTCAGACCACAAAACGATCTCTACAATAATTAGTGGCGCGGACATTAAAAGACACTTGCCGAAAGTTGTGATGCATTGCCCTATCGATAAACTGAGTTTGCCGAATGCCATTCATGAACTTGTAAAACTAAATAGTGACTTAGATTTGAAACATGGCGTGCTTAACCGGCCTAGTGCAATCGACTGCGTGGTGCGCGACCTAATTTGGGGCATCCAAGGACTTGTGAATTCCACGGCAACCCGCTGAACGCGCTTCCAGACCAGAACGAACCGATGGACGAGGGGGATGGAGACCGGCAGGAGGACCTAGCTAAAAACCAAGAATAACTTATATTAAAGCGTGCATACAAACCTAAAACAGCAACTCTTTGACATAATGCGCAACTACAAACAAAAATTTTTCCATGCAATAAAGAAAGCTAGAAAAAACGCATGGGAAAATTATATGCACAGGGATCTGACGGTCAATCATTGGGGGGCAATGCACAAATTGGCTAGGGGGAGGAGTCTCCGGCCTAGTCTTCATACTTTGGTGCCGGATAACGGTGGCAACCATCCACGAACACCGGAGGAGGCTGCACGGAACCTCCTGGAAGTTCTTATCCCGGATGACGACCGGAATTGCAACAATAATGTGCAACATGCGTGGCAGCAGGACTTCGACACTCTTACAGCATTCCGGAGGACGTAGAGCTACTGAAAATGGAGGAGGAGGCCGCTGTCGCTGAAATTGGGAGCAATAAATCCCCAGGACCTGAAAACATACGCGAAATGTGATTAAGTTTATTTTTGAACATCTTAAGAGCTTTTATATAAATTGTTTTTTGCGTATTTCTATGAGATTCATATTTCCCACGCGATTGGAGATGTGGAAAGTTAGTGCTAATTTTAGAGGACCTAAGTGCACCTATAAATAATCCTAAGAGCTGCAGGCCCATTTCCCCCTTTAATGAACTTGGTAAGGTGCTTGAAAGAGCGATTAAGACAAAAATATATAAAGAACTCAAATATGTGCACTATCCGAGAGAGTACAGCTTTGTGCGTGGGAGGTCTACCATCCAAGCCCTACAGTGCTATCTGCAGGAGATTACAGTAGGAAAGTACAACGTCATCTCAGTATTCATTGACATCCAGGGCGCTTTCGATTCGCTGTGGTGGCCCGGGCTGCTGAAGGTTCTGAGGGAGCGTGGCCTAACCAATAATACCCAACATCTGATCAAAAGTTATCTCACCGGCAGGCAGGTTACATACCACATGTATTCTGAACCTCTGCGGAAGCTGTTGACCAAGGGCTGCCCTCAGGGCTGGGTCTTGGATCCTACGCTTTGGAACCTGCTCTTGGATAACTTGCTTGATGAAGAATTTCCTGAAGGAGCATCCCTATAGGCACATGCGGATGACTTCGCCCTGGTGGTGGCCTCAGATACACGACGCAGCCTTCTGAATGCGACGCGTGCGTCGCTGGACCTCTTTCAGAGATGGGCTGTTAAATATAAACGAAAGATTTCTGCTGCTAAGACAAAACTCCTCGTCAACAAATCTAGGCGTAGAATGCATCACCGGGATTTAAGTTTTCGCATTGATGGCGAAAAACTAGAAATTGCTAACTGTTACAGATATCTTGGTCTGCTTATTGATATTAAGCTGAATTTTGAGTAGCACGTCCAGTTTGTGATGGATCGTGCCCAAACGATTCTCTGTAGACTTATAAATTCAGCGAGGGTCTCTTGGGGAATTGTGGCGAAAGGAGATCGGCCTCCATAATCTACAATGCAGCGATCCTTCCCATCGTTACGTATGCTTCTGAAATTTGGGGTAGAAAGTTGAGGAACTGCAACATAAACGAAAATCTGAGGCGATGCAGGCCATGGTTGTCAGGTTTGCGACTTGGGCTTACCGATTTGTATCTACGGATGCTGCAGATATCCTGGCAGGATTTCCTCCGGTGGATCTGGTCATTGAACAGAGAATGTGCCTGAAGCTCAAGCGGGGGCGGGACTGCAGTTTTGCTGACGAGAGCATTAATATTGCTGATTTCACCTCCAAGAAACACATACAGGAATAGCTGAACATCAGCACCGAGGATTAGTGCCAGTTCCGGTAGTACACCTCTGAAAAAGGTAGATTCACATACAAGTTGTTTTTGAAAGTGAGTATGAGTTAACAATACATACCTGGATTTGTTCGAACGCAGTTTGTGACGGGGCATGGTGCATTCCAGATCCACATGCACAGGGTTGGGCGTGCCCTTGCAAAGGACTGTGTATACAACCAGTACCACATAGACGATCCAGAGCACCGCCTACCGCGAAGTGCAAGCTGCTGTTGTTAAACCCTGCGGACATCTCCCGACGCTCCTGCAGTTTTTGAACTTGGATTACTCTCTGCTGGGGCCATAAATTTGGGGGGGGGGGCGCAAGTGGTCGCAATGGCAGTGAACACGTGATCAGAACTTGTGAATAAATTATTGTGCCTGTAGTGTCCTAGTATAAGTACTATCCAAACTCGCACCGTTGTGATGCTTGTCACTAAGAATTTTTTTTATCTAGACCTACTGTCTTGCTGAATGTTTTTTAGTTTACTTGTTATACTGAGCATATTATTTTATTTCATTGTGTTGCTTAGAATTTTGTTATTTTGTTTATTTAGAATTACTGTCTTGCAGACTGCTTTAGTTATCCTGTACATTGATAGTTACCTCTATTTATCTATATTATAGACATTACCTGGTAATATGACATCCATGATAGATCTGGATCTAACACCCTGCTGCCCCTTGTTTTTTTCGAAACGATTGGAAATGTGGAAAACTTGAACTTGAACAGTCCTGCAGGTAACCCTAAGAGTTACCGTCCAATTACTCTACTAGATGAATTTCGTAAAATGTTTGAGCGATTATTCAAAGGCAAAACACATAAAGAACTTTGCCTACACTCTTCGAGGCAGTTCGGCTTTGTACACGGTAAATCCACCAATCACGCGTTTCAGCGATATTTGCAGGTCATAACGGTAAGAAAGCTCAAAGTGATCTCTGTATTCATTGACATACAAGGCGCTATTGACTCTCTATTATGGCCGGGACTGCTTCAAGTGATGAGGGGGCGGGGATTAACTAATAAAACTCAAACACTAATTAAAAGTTATCTTGCGGGTAGAAAAGTTACATACCAGAAGTGCTCTGGCACTCTAAGGAAGGCACTGGCCAAAGGCTGCCCTGAGGGTTCAATTTTGGGCTCCACTCTATGGAACCTGCTTTTGGACGATCTACTAGAACACGGTCTTCCTAAAGGTGCGTTCATATAGGCATACGCCGATGACCTGGCCTTAGTGGTGGCCGCTGACTCAAGACGTGACCTCCTGAATTCGACGCGGACGTCGCTAGACGTTGCCCTGGGGGGGGGGGG
>JAHWXV010653997.1:0-19278 GCA_024586415.1 Phrixothrix hirtus
GTCTTATGTTTCTAATGTTCGTTATTAAACTACGATTGTCTTTACTAAATTCAGGTAACCTATGACGAGCCTTATTCTTTCGTGATTACGACAATACCTACACAGCGCGGTGCAGACATGCCATAGCTTTCATACGCCCAGCAAAAACTTAGCAATATAAGGAACAGTAAATTATCGATTTTAGCGGAGGGATAACTAATAAGAACGTGTGGATGTACCTAGCCGAAGCTCATAACTTTTTAGTTAAGGAAATCCTATAAAATATGCATCTTTCTAAATAAGTATGATCGTAAATTGTGCATTATGTAATGTTTGGCTACTGGGGTTGAAAGTTCAACATATTTAACTAAATTGTAATATGCCTGATGAAATAACCATATCAGTAGTATCAAAAAGGCCAAACCGCGACTTCGCAATCTGAAACCTCAACTGCCATCACAAGTAAAGGTATGGCCTATAATTATATGAACTAGGGACTAGCTACAAAATTTAGTCACCAAAAATTGCTTTTACTATGGATGTTTTGATTATCTAATGTAACCGCTATAACATGTAATTGTATTTTAATTAACTTAACTTGGTGCTATTATTTATTTCTAAAGGATGAATCCACTAGTTTGAAAGTTTTTGCCGTAATAGATATTCGTGTAAACCTCATGAGCAGCTGCGTTGACTTCTTTACAATTCCATCTGTTATTAAATTCGATGGTTCATATAATGTTTAACGTATCTAACAATTTAGGGTGTATATTGTTTGCACAGCTAAATTCGTACTAGTAGTAATAAGGAGACAGTACATCTTCTAGGTCTTAATCAACAATGGCTTGGTAGGTGAAGTAATTGCTTTTACTTCAATTTATAGGTTTTACTGAATATCACGCTTCTACAATAAATTCTTTAATTGAATGTAATTTTGTGAGCTTACAAATTTTTATTACTTAGTTAAATACATTGTTGTACTGCTTTATATTTCTAAACCGCTATTAAATATATTTCATAAAGTAGTTGTATCAAACTATCAAGGTCTACTAGCAACTTCTGTGTGTTTAATATATTTTTAGTGCATGGAATAAAGAAAATGCCTGTTACATTTGATACAAATACGTAATAATAGCATTTCCTTAATTTAATTTATTTAGAATATATTTCCAAATAAAGCCCCTAGTCTATCTTTAATCTTTATATAAATTTGATTAATTTAGCGTACATAATATCTTGATATTACTTGATTATTACTTTTTTAGTTTTACTACAGCCCATTTGCACCAATTTGGTTTAACTAACTGCTTTGTTAAACTTTTACTGTAAATTGTGTTTAAAATTTTAGCGCTTGCACCATTGCTTGATGCAGAAAGTTTAGTTACACTTTAATGTAAATTTGTAACCAAGTCCCTTTTAGTAATGGTATAGTAATATTTTATTTATAGCACATATTTTTATTACTATTTGTTTTTATGCTTAATATTCATTTGTTGCATAGAACCTTAAAGCTACTAGTAGTTGATTTAATGATGAAATATAATTATTTCTACACATGGCATATATTAGTATCTTAGTAAATATATAATAATTTTAATGTAAACATGGCAAAAATATATTTACACACTTGCCAAATGTAAATTCTAAAATGTGGTCAATATTTTCAAGAATATTGCACCGTACTTTTCATCAGGCGAAATAGAATGTCAAATTGTTTATCCCTATGTGCAAATATTCTATCCGGGTATATATCTGACTAGAAAATTCAACGTCCACAATTTTTTTTATTTCTATTACATCGTTTATGTAATCTGGAAATCATCAAGCTCCACATCCATCATAGTGATGCAGGGTTGACAACTTTTCCACTGTATGTTACTTCCTACAATTTATAGGTTAAATGAGGTTAAATCTAGTAAATACAGAACTTCATTGTTTAAGTTTATGGCACAATTTATGCTTAAAGCGTTGGCGGAGTGAAATACATGTACATGGTTTAATGAGTTAAACCTGGTTTTAGTATATTATGATACAAGATCTGTAAGTGCCTTAAAACAGTTCGAGTAAGCGTTACAAAAACGAAACCCGAAGAGCCGAATCTTGCCGGTTTTCGAGATATATTGTGCTAAGGTACTTAACGATCACTATCTTTTGCGTTAACCACAACTATCGGCCAGTTGCGACAATTCGATATCAAACTTAACTCCGTTTCATAACAGTACTAGTAATGACCCATAGTGTATATGTACTATAATCGTAGCGTTACTGTCACAATCACAGCAGTTCCAGAAATGTATCAGAACTGCAAAACGTGTGTGAAGCGCAAAATGGTTAAACGCGTTTGATGCAAACGGCCCTTAGTTTATTAAATACAGTTATGCATTAAAACATAGAAATGACGAATTAAAGGTATACAAACAAGTTTGGCAATATTTAGAGCATTTTCTTACAAATTATTTACAATTACAATACATTTAGTGTCCCTCGCTGCATGAGCAGTTTACACGACATATATGATTTTACACTAAAAACTAAACGATTACCATATTTATTATAAGTACATGTATCTGAATCTAAATATAACAAGTTTTAATCTCTGAGAGTGAATAATATATAAAATGAGAATGTCCCACCAATAAACAGAAGAGATTGTGACAATGCAAGAAGTAATAAATAATATATTACGATACAAAATCGGTAAGTGCCTCACAACAGGTTAAAAAACCAAACCCGAGGGGTCGGCTTTTGTTAATTTTCAAAATCTATTGTACTTAAAGATCGTGTGTGGTACACTATTTTATACGGCAACCATAACTATCAATTGATTACGACAATCTGATATCAAAACTTTACTCCGCATCATAACAGTACTAGTAGCGTTATGGACCATAATGTGTGTGTTATCGTGGCATTATTCTAGTAATTTCAACAGTTCGGAAAATATATTGGAACGTGACAATCAGCATAGCCGGTAAATGTATAGAAACAGGTTAGTAGCGCAAAAATACCACAATAGAACATAACTTAATTAGTATTCATTTCATAATTTAGCATTGATCACAGTTAAATACCAGTATCGAAATTGGCCATTCTAAAAGCTATTTAGTTAAGGAGAATAGTGAATTGACGTTTACCAGTGAGTCGGAAGTTTGTCATACGAGCGGGCAAAAGGCGAGTGTAAATATAAAATTGGATGTGAGTGGCGTATAAAATTTAACTGCATGCCAGACGCTTTATAAATAAAAGTATACACGTATGTTGTAAGAACATACATGACAAAATCAAACGTTCTAACCGTATATACAGTTATAAGAGAGGCGCGTGTAAAATGAAAAACATGGATGTGTGGTGTCAGCAAGTTTACAAACCTTAACAAGTGAAATTACTGTAATGATTGATTTACTAATTGAAGAATAAAATGTAAACTGTAGTTTATGACTAATATACAGTAGAAGTGAAAAGTAGTTTCAATCAGATAAAACGCTATAACAGGTAAACGTTTGCTTAAGTTCAGTCCTGCCAAAGGTATATTATTGTGCAAAATGCTGAATGTTTTTGCCTACCAACTAAAGGCTTGATCCTCCCTTAAAGACACCTTCAGGGCATTGAATTAAATGGGAGGTGTTAGGTGTATCTTAAAATATAGCTTTTAGTAATGAGTGCTACCTTTTAATGTTATTAACTACACGCTTCAATTTTAATTTTAATAGCATTCTGTTATAATGCGTATTACAAACGTTCAATATATTGTATAACAGCATCTACTTTTGAAAAGACCGAACTTAGTGCGACATTTGCCGGTTTTAATGTTTTATTTGCTTTAAATCCACTTTATTATACACCCTAAATCCAAAACACAAATGTACTATCTACTAGTAAAAAATAATAGAAAAACTAAAATTAAGACAAAAACAAATCAACAAATGTAATTTGTATAGGCTATCACTGTTTACTACAAACTACTACCACAATAATGTTTATTAGTCGTCACTGATTATAACAAATTATACTGCCATAATGGATATGTTTTGTTCTTGTGTAAACATTTTTCAGTAGCCTGTAATAATCGTGACATCTAATAAAAATTATATTTGTTGGTCATTTGTTTTTGTCTTCATTTTAATATGTGTGTGAAATAAGAAAGACCTACTTGTCAAAGTCATTGCAAGAGTTGTCTACTGGACTTCTGGGACACACGTTATATACTATTTTCACTTGCAGATGTACTATGATTTTCAAGTTCAATATCTTTTAGTTTTACAACGACCATTTTTAATTGTTTTATATTGTATTTCATTTAAGAAAATGTAGCATCTATTTAAATAGTTTGTTTTCCCAAGATTTAAAACCAGCCCTTGTGAGTTACTGCTACTCCACATTAATTTTAATATAAGCAATAAATTTGTCTACATCTAGATCGCTTTTGAAAAAGTGTTTTCAGCATACACAAGCATTAAACTTGTTATTAAAGTTCTTTTGATTACAAAATTCAACTCTTTTTAAACCTTCCTGGTTAACGAATGACATCAAACTAAATAATATTGAGAGATAAAGCTAAACAACGCTTTAAAAGAACTAAAAGTACTTTACCCTGGAAAGATTAAAACAAAATACGAAATTTTATTAAACTGTCTAGAAGAAATGAAAAAACTGCTTATTTTAATCACCTAGCTAAAAACATTAGCACTGCTGATGTCCGAAAAGAAGTAAAACGCTACGACATTGTAAAAATCACTAGGACAACACTTACCTTTCGAGTTACAAGATTCTGAAGCCACCAACAATTTCCTTTTAAATAGCATCCCTACAAACAGCGGATACCGACACTACCTTCTATTCCTGATTTTAAATTAAATCCAACTTAATTGATTGTGATAAGCAAAATATTGAAGCGGCTATACTATGCTGCCCCTTAATTGCGCCTTATTTAACCCATATCATCAATGCTATTATTTCCGAAAGTACATTTCCAGAAATTAGGGTAATTTCAATTGTTATATCCATTCCTAAAAATACTTAACCCAAAACTTTTAATGACTTACGCCGTATAACTATTTTGTATGTGCTATCCAAAATCTTAGAGAATACTATATATATATATATATATATGTAAATAGGAACCCATCTAAATGTTAACAAAATTCTCTTTGAAACTCAGTCAGGATTCGGGCCAGGGCACAAATCTATTAGTGCTCTGCTAAGCGTTACAGATAATATAATTGCTTCTTGCGACAGGGGTAAAGTATCTGGGCCGGTACTCTTGGAAATATAGTAAATCATTCGATACTTTCTCACATTTAACCTTATTAGTAATATTAAATTTTACTTGGTTTAGTCACAAAGCTGTCAAATTTATATACAATTGCCTATAAGGTAGATCGCAGTAAGTACAACTTCTCGAAGCTGCATATTCTCATAGAAATACTATGAGCCGCTCCTTACGGTGCTATCCTAGGCCCACTATTATTTACCATTTACACTTGCACACAGTATAAGTATATTAAGACATGGAATATACAAAAATATGATGTTGATACACAAATTTATCATTCTTTCCTGTCAAATTCTTCCCTACATGCAAGTAATCACATTAATACTGTCTTACAGGCATTGGCAGTTGCATTCCACAAACATTTCTTAACCACAAATCCAAACAAATCAGTCATTCTAATTTTTGGCAACAAAAAAGACTCGAATGATTTCAAATATCAAGCAAAATTTTCTATTCACGATATTTTAATACATATGGTTGCGTGAGCCAAGAACCTTTAAGTATATATGGACACAGACCTTAGATTTCCGTAAAATGTTAATAATAATCTTCGTAAAGCATATATTAATCTTAAATTATTGTACCTACATAGGTACTTTTTAAATATTAAAGCTAAACGCATGTTATGCAAAGCATTGGTGCTTTGCCACTTTTCTTAGTGCACTACGCTGTTTGCTCCTTGCCTGGATTTAAACACAAAACGAAAGTACCAATGCAATTCACAAAGTTAATCGAACTGAAATTGCTAAACATGAAAAATTGATTAAAATTACAAATCGCTTGGCATTATCGCAAAATAATGTGTACGAACATGTCCTCTTACTTATATAATAAAATCTCGTGCCGAACCCAAGTACACAATTTATGTTTACGTAACTTAGAGTTTATTATTACACCACCCTAGCATAAAATTGCCTTCTTTGAACGATTGCTTAGCTACATTGCAAAAGTTTACAACGTCACGTCAAAAGACTTTCGAATCCACAATACAAAAAGCTTTCAACAATGAATGATACCAAAATTCTTAGTAACATAGTAACTATGAGATGAATCAATTCAGTTCATCACTAACTGATAGTTACCTATATAAATAATCACTTATATAATATACTATACTATACTCAATATCTTTTATTTTACTTTTCTTATGTTCTTTATTCTTATTTTTTATCATTTCTTGTCTTTCTCCTCAACTATTCGAAGTTTTAGTGGAAGACCAGGGTTTAACAAGCATGCTAAACATTTAAGCTCCACCTTGGGATTATATACTAAACACTAATTGAAATATATCTTGTTGTTTTGACATATATCTGTATTACCTTTGACATATACACGTGTTGGTGAAAATATAGGCATTTATTCTTATTATTATCATTAATTAGCGATTTCAAACTTAAGTTGTATTTTTATAAAAAATAATTCTTCTTGACTTTTGCAAATTATTAGGTCTTAAGGATAATACCATTGATAGTCTCTAGATTAATAGCTATTTTACCAAGTTTAACAGTCAAAATTTTAATTTTATTTATTAAAAATGGTCTAATTTGAGTTTAATTTAACTTAAAATAAATAAATGGATACATTATCATGAATAAAGTACAAGACACTAAAGACATAGTTATTAAATGTATTACTAAAGCCGAATAATCAACCCAAATGCATTACTAGCATTTCTATTTATTGAGGCCCCGTTTAATTTCTAATTTTTTGAGGAAATCAAGGCATTCCTCCATATTTGTAATGTATACGTATATACGTAGAAACACTCATCAAGCTGTCATGATCGTTCTTTATCAAAACAACTGAAGAGACACCTTAGCAGTTTTGACGCTTGTGCCAGAAAATGCACCTTGACAACTTTCTCAAATATAAATACAACGTCTTTGCAGTGTAATAATAAAAATATGCATTTAATAATTAACTAATAGCACTATACATGACTTGAAATTGGTTAAGAGTGGTTTATTGTGTTAATCTAATGAATCTATTAGTGGTAAGGGAGTAATATCAGATACTCTTTACAGAAATGTTAGTGTAAATTCTCTGCATGCTAAATTAATGTTATAGGTGATTAATATCTTTCTGTATTGATTTGTTTTTGATTTTAAGAGACCCAATAACATTAATCAAGGTAGAAATAGATTAGATTCCCTTAATAGATATATCAAGTTTAATATTGTAGCATTTCCATAGTTCTCTTTGCACTTTTATTACGAACTATTTGGAAGTGTAGTTAATGACTATTGAGATAATGTGCCACTGTATATCTCAGATATCGTTGGTTTTAACAGGAACCATGAGATAGCTACATTTCTTGGTAATTTCTTTGAGAATAGCACATAGGAGGTTGCGATCCATGGATATAGCCAACTAGATCTCCAGGTTTTACTCGCATAGTTTTACCTATAAGGACAGTTAAGGGAAAAGATTACAAAACTCTTGTATAATCACAAAAACAATTACCAGACAGAGAGGCCTTCTCAGAACTAGACTGCTGGCATTATTACCAACACACTAAAGTGCTTACAACTTTAAGAACAAAATAAACAATTCTGTAGTCATATGCATTCATTAAGTTTCATTTTTTGTTAAGATAATGTCGTTAGACAGTATTTCACTATTAATATTTTCCTCTGTTACATCACATTTACATTTAGTTAAATTTAGGCATTGATATAATCTTCATTGCCCCAGTGAGTGGTTAGATTGAAACTTTTATCGATTTAAATGCGATGATCTTTTTAAAATAACGAGTTTAATTGAAATTAGCATTTAAAAGGTCTGACACTACCTCTACATTTTTAAGTAAATAAAATATACCAGCAAAAACTGACGATACTCAAAAAATCTTTGAGAAATTGGATCAAGCACATCGACAGTTCGTAACGTTAAAGGGCCGAGTCATCATCGGAGGATGGCCGTCTCCCGGTGGAAGAATTACACAAACAAATTAAATGGGATCGTTTACACATAACCGTACCGTAGCCATGCGCAATCCTCGGACCATGTAGGACCGTGCGTGAATAGTTTTGTTTACTTTTTGACGGTGAAGGTCTGGGCATGGCTACAGCTGAAAGCGTGTTTTTAAACGAGTTCTATGGTAATTGAAAAATTTTCTGCATACTAAGTGAGTGCAAAAAATACAGAAACGTAGAGCACAAAGATGAGCTGCGGAAGACAACTGCAGCAATATTGCAAGAGGTAAAAGTTGGGCCAAAATCATTTGTTACGTTTTGTCCAAACTAAATCCCTGATAACTATTATATTATTATATTGTTTAAAGGAGTCAACTAACAAAAGTTTAATGTTTTTTTGGTGGGATAACCAATTGTGCAAGGTAGACACGGGCGAGCTCCCGATAAAGGTAGAGACATACATCACCAGGCCATATTAGGACCGGGGCACAGTCGTCCTTCTGTAGCAAAATTTCACAACTAAATTAAATGGGGTCGCCGTAGCCGTGCGCCGTCTCCGGACCTTGTGCGAAAAGTTTTGTTTACTTTTTAATGGTGACGGTTCGGGCTCGGCTACAACTAAAAACGTGTTTTTAAACGAGTTGTATCGGAATTGAGAAATTTTCTGCATACTAAGTGAGTACAAAAATACAGAAATGTAGAGCACAAAGGAAACCGTGGAAGATAGCTGCAGCAACATTTCAAGAAGCAAAAGTTAGGTCAAAATTATTTTTTATGTTTCCACCAAATTAAATCCCTAATAGCACATTATATTATATAACTAACAAAAGTTTGATTTTTTTTTGTGAGACAACCGATTATTCAAGGCCAAGACACGAGAGTGCTCCGGATAAGTGTGGTTACTAGATCGCCGTATCGAGACACTGCCGTGTGAATGATGTCCTCCGGCCCGTGCACGTCCCGGTGATGTGTGTCTCCATCTTAAAATGCAGTATCCTTTTAGCGAATAATCTTTAAATATACAATTTACCTTAAGATCTGATTTTAACTAAAGAATTTAAATACTAATTAAGAGTAGCTTAAAATAATTAATAAATTTCGAATATGTGATAATAACTAATTTCACATTTGGATCAAAACATATTTACGATGTTTAAGAATTTTTGATATATTTTTATCTGATTCTTAGACATGTTGATGTGAATTAATATTGTTTTATTGATGGCATCAACAGTATTATGAGCAATAAATTTTTTATGCCTTAGCAGCATTGCCAATTTTTGTGTTAATTTTGATATGTCGTTTCTTCGAATATTATTGTATTGAAGACAAATTAAAGAATTACCTTAACAATACTAAAATAGCTTAACTTTGGTTTTCACAATTAGTAAGCGCTATTTGTATTAAACACGTATAGCTTCTAAATTAGGCTTAGGCTAAATGAAAATTTCACCACTGGTATTACTTATAACCTTTTCATTCTAATACTTCAACACTTTGTAAAAATAGAATATCATGTATAAATATTTCAGCGGTTTTTAGTATGGTATTATTCTAAATGTCAATGCTGCCGTTACTTTTTCTTTGTAGTTGGATGTACACGGCTGTCAATAACATTAATCAAAACTGTAACCTAAGAACCCACAATAACTGATTGATATACTGTATTTAAGCTGAGATAACGATTTATGTGTACATACTGCGGTCATGTGAGTATTGTGAATTATGCAAATTGAACTAAAATATAATTCATGGTAATTAAAGCAGATTTTTCGTTTGACATTTTAATTTGGCTTAAAAATATATTTTCAACTGGATTATACACTTTAATAAATAATGTAGTCAACCGAATTAAATACAGCCATTTACTTAGTATTTTTGGAAATGCAAGATCCATTCGCTATTCATAAATAAACCACTCTATACACTAAAAAATTGAATTAGATGCTCCTTTAATCGTAAAAGTACTTTACAATTCAAAACATTTCATGACAACTTAATATGTATGAAAATATTTATAAATGGTGCATGCTAATGTTGCCACCCTCCAAGCCTTATTATCAACAGTAAATGATTTTCTAGTACGATCTTTGCAAGACTGATAATCTGTCTCGATATTACGTTGATTTTAATAAATATGGTCCTTATTTATCTGTAAATAAATTTAACTAGTACTGTAGAAATGAACTAGAAATTAAATGAGAGTTACTCTGTCTGAAATTTCCAATTCAAAATTTGGTTTAGAGATACTGTTATCTTTTAATGCATTAGTATAAATAGTAACGACATGAAATAGATCTGAGATTTTACTTTCATACTGGTAAATTATTATTTTATGAATTATCTTTAAAGCCCGAAGGAATTGCGGTTTAATTGCTTAGAAGTTGTACAAAATGGTGTAAGTTGGCAGATGGTATATAATTCCATTATAAACATGTCAGTCTATAGATTGTTTAATACTATGAATAGTTAGTTACATCTTTTTAGTTTCAGTATCACATACATATTAATTTAAATTTATTATTTAAAAATTTGTTAGTTAAGCAAAACGTTATAATCGGATAAGTAATATAATACGCTATTTAAAACAACAGAATTGTTGTCTTTTCGATTTTGTAATCGGAAGTGTTATTGTTTTCATTATACAGAGCTTCTGGAAAAAAACATGTGTACAAATGCTACGTTCGGAATCTTTTTGTAACTTTCGCCAACTAACTTGAAATACCCTGTATAGGTAATGACGCAATATATTGCCTACTATACGTCTTTTCCGCATACATATAAAGTAAAAGGAATTTATCATGAAACCTCCTTTAGTAGTATTCTTTTAGCTTCCAATTTGCCTTAAATAGTATAGGATATCTTGACAATTGTAAAATAATGTAGATAACGAAAGGATCATACCGTGGTGCTCTTAACTCAACAATAGGATCGAGCGCTTCCACATATAGTTAATCTACCTACTCTGATTTTATTCTATGCTCATTAGTATAAACTTGTTAAGTTAAATTATAGTTACATCTCACTGGTGTATATCTCATATTTTACTGGTTTATTGTGGATATATGTTGTTTAAACATTTCTTGATTAATAACTAGACGATTTCATACTACATACATATATTAGTTCGCTAAGTTGGGAAACAGTAATGATACTAATTATTTCACAATGGTTTAAACTAAAACCCTACTCTAGATCTTTACATGTGCATAAGATATGATGAGATGCAATACATCGAGATATAAAAATACCGTAAACTATGTATTAAAGTATCGTTTACAAACTGCATAAAATAAAAATTTAAAGTTTAAAATCATTTGGAGAAGAATTTTTAAACAATAACTCATGTAGTTATTTATCTGTTCGAAAATGTGAATGTTATAAAAGTTATATTAATGATAACTGTATTTGAAAGCATTTATGTAGCCTTCATAAAATTTATAATTATAATTAGTTGTTTTGTGGACATTCATAAAACTGATTTTTACTCTGATGTGAAAAGATAATAATTTCATATAATAATAACTGCACCATTCTATGATTATAGTTTAGAAGTTTTAGTTAAACATTATATTTCTGGAACTTTAAGGTTTTCCCAATGTTAACCAAGTTTCTATTCTATAATGCGAAGATAGTAGATGAACAGAGTGTACAGATGTATATTTTAATTAATAATTGTCAACAAGTGCGAAGTTTATCACAATCTCATCTTCAGGACTTAATTTTGATAAAACTAGGTGATGGGTGAATCTACATATTTAAACTTGTTTGAGCTATGTCAGTAAGATACATTAAATTAAAGCTGTAATTTAGTAATGACATGCTATAGTAAATATTTTTATCATATTAGTAACCCCCTTTGTTATTATTAAATATGACAAAAGTTTACTAATATCTTAAATTTGTACACGTCCCTATAACATGCAGTACTAAATAATAGTGTTATTTAGTATAGCTCAACTAAGTTTAAATATGTAAATTAATAAACTTAGTATTATCTTGAGTAAGTGGTGAAAATAAGCTTGTGATAATCTTGAAACGTGTTGACTGTTATTAATTAAAATAAACATCTATACACTCTGTTTTTCGCACTATAGAATAAAACACTTCGTTAGTATCGGGAAAGTTCCTGAAATGTAATCTTTAGATGATAATTTCCCATTGCGCGTCTATTTTGCAAATTGTCTTCAACAGAAGGTAAAATATTGTATTTAATATTTTGTACAAATGAATTTCAGAAAGTGGCCTTCAGGAAACTATTCCTTCTAAAAGTTATTTTACCTAACCAATTTCTCTTTATGGATCGTCCAAACATATTCAAGCTATGAAGTAATACACATCCAGTATTCATTCATTTTCCAAAGCTAAATCACTATGTATTTATATTTTTTAAGTACAGAGGACAGCAAGTAAACGTAAATATTTACATAAAACTTAAGTGTCAATATTTTCCTATTAAACAATGTATTACGATAATGCTCAAACTCAAACAAGCGTAACTCAACGTCGTGCCTATGTGGGAAGGCTAGGTTTTGCTACAATAGTTTGTTGTTAGAAGGTTACATTTCGTGTTCAATTAGTAGCTCTTTCTGCCGCTAAAATTTCTTAATTGTGCTATATAATACGTTTTCGGATATTTTAGATTCTTTCCATTCCAGTGTTTACTCTGTATTTTAAATTGAGCATAATTTGTGAAATTATGTGGATATGAACTTTTAGACAAAAATGCTCTTTAAGTTGTGTTAGAACATAGTTTGGATGTGTTTTCTCTCCATTCCACCACAGCAACCGCATATATTACAGTTTAATAATCTCTATTAAATTTTTATAATTATAAGGACAGAAAACCTTTTTTGGCTTTAATTGATATCAGTACATACTACTAAAAGTTTAGGATTTGGTTCGTGCACATAACTAAAGATGATATAGTAATTGTAGATAAATATACCTAACTAGAAGGAAGCTGAAACCTGGTTACGTAACTAATGAAACTTTAACCTTTAGAAAATATCTTCTATTGCGTCGAGAGAAAACCGTAACTTTTCTTCTTATTTATATAAGTTAAATAGGTTCGCTTCTAAAGTATGAGTTTAAAACTAATTTATCAAATAATTAAAACAACAGAAGCTTAAAGTATATAATTACTCTAACGGTAGTGATGCAAGCGCCCACTCCTAAAGCATGTGCAGAATTATAGCGTGCGGTCATTTAAATTTGCAATTAGGATATTCAAGACGGCTATGGAAATAGATTTAACAATATTCCTAGCCTACCTTAATAAGGAAATTTAAAAGATTCTACCTATGGCTTTTTATAATACAGATAAAACATCATTTGAAAATGTCCTGCTTAACATAAGAGGTAAGGCAATTATGTTATGTAACTCCTACCTCGTTAGAACCGAACCCCTCCTGGCAAGTGAGTGTCGTCTTGATTTTCTACATCAACTCTTGACCTTTTCCTTTTTCTCAAGAACTGCAGACCACAACGATAGATCATTATACTAATAATTATAAACACACAAATAATTATTAAAACGGCTTTTAAAGCATTAATGCTTTTCAGAGATCCTACCAAGGGTAAAATTGGAAGTAGATCCATTATTATCTAATTTTAAACTTGAAAAACGAATACTTAAACTTGAGGTATTATTATAAAGAAATTTAGATTTGATATCGGCTATTGTATAAGATTCCCATATTACAGTTCACGATAACTTAATTTATCATTATTAAAATGTGTTTCGCCATTACTTACCTTTATTAGGCACACTACTTTCTTCGTCTTCAATTCTTTTCTATGGCTAAAATTTATTTATAGGTTTGGGGAATTAGCTAAATATTGGATTTTCTCTGAAGTAATTTTCACGCGACTACTTTCTGTCTAAAGTCGTATATAGGCTATTGTTAGTTTCCGATTAGGTTTAATTGTACTTCACAAGTTGAGTATAAATTGTTATCAATTCGTTCTAACATTGATAAATTTAACTTTGAACACAAATATCAGTCAGAGACTTTATCTCATTTAATTTTGATATAGAAAGGATATCTTATGTTACGAACAATTGTTGCAAATGTAAATTCGTATCTAGTTGAGAGTGGCCTTAAATAAATTCAAATTTTCTATGTTTCCCTTCAAGGATGCATTTTATAAACAAATCATTTCTCAATAAATAAAATTAGAAATTGTTATTCCGTGTGCGAACAATATTTTAAAATAAGACATTTTCTAAGCCGCCACAAGACCCAAATTCACTAGGGGTGTAGTTCCCAAACCGAATATTTCATCAAATTCAGTTTTTTGAATCTTACCTAAAGTTATACAAAAAGAATAATTTGCTTAAAATAGCTGATGATGTAAAAATCGATATTAGTTCTCTAAATTGTAATAGGCGTCATGATATGTTACAAGATATTGTTCATGCATTTACAATAATTATAATTGTAAAATATTTTACTAAATTAATTAATAGAGAATTGTTAAAAAAGCATACGAAGTATGGGTGAAGACCATTTAAATTATTAGATTAATTATGAATACGCCCAATTTCTCATTATATTATTTATACGAAGTATAATTTAGTAATGGATAAATCCGATAAAATATATTGCCCAAAATATATTTCGAGATAAAATATTGTGATTTTTCTATGTGTCTTATTTGTATAAATAAATAAAATTGATATTAGGTTTAAATCACCCCTTCTTTGCGTTTTCTAAATTTTAGTTAATATCAATGTATATAGAATGCGATATTCAATTTTATTTCGTTAATTTAACATGTACAGCCGCTTTTCGTTTCCTTTTTTCTCTGGTATAGTTGGGACAAATAAGTTAGACTGGCTCATTCTTCAGAAGTGTGCAGTAAACGTTTCTTGTAGATTATACGGTATTGAAGTTAATTACTGTCAAATTCAATTTCCGTCCACTTGAATATAATTTTATATTATGTTAATGTTTATTTATACATTATTGCTTTGCATTTGTGTTTTAACAATTATTTCGTATATTTGCAGTTAAAGTATAGATATTTGTTCCTTATTTTGAAAATTTAAAGTATAGATAATTGTCTATTAATATCGTTCATTATTACAAAATTTGTTTCAGATTTGAAAAATTGGTGTACAGTACAATCTTTAGAGTACAGGCAATATGGGTTGATGCCGCATGAATTACAAATTCCTTTTATCTGAATCAGGAAGTTTAAATCTAGACGTAATATAATATGGCAAGTATAAGAAATTGGAATGCAGAAGTCATAGAAGCATTAAACGATGATATTTTAAATTAATTAGAAACCAGTATATAAATCGTTTGTAAAATATTTTTGTAGAAGAAGCACAAAAAATACTATACAAGCTATCTAAATCTAAAGAAACGTCCATGCAACACTTATTAAGAAGTCAAAAATTGATTTCCTCTAATTCACGACATACATACTTTGCATGTAATGTAATAACGCTTTACAATTTCAAGTTATTAATGTACAAGAAATACATAACATGTATTGCAACTAATGTATATTGTAATAAATTGCTAGAATAAAATATTAGATTAAATTATAGAAAAAAATATAATTGTAAAAACTTCTACCATTTAATCATCGAAAGCACTATTTTCATTACTGCCGTTAGTGTCCGAACTTGTATCACCAGTATTAATAATAATGGCATGTTATAATATCAAACTGCTTTTCTGTATTTTACCACTGGGGAATATTTTTCTCAGAATGTTCAGTACAACTTTGCCATTAATTTTCAACTACCTTTCGCAATGATTTTGTGCAAATTAATTTGACATTTTCATCGCTACATTATGTATTTTTTTTACAAAATATTTTATTATAATACTGCTTAAAATAACCCTTTAATCAGTAAGGTTAAACTGAGAATGATATGGCAGTAATCTTAGCACTCTATGACCATTCATTGTAGCTTTTTCATCGATTTGGAATAATGATGGTTTGACATTTTGTTTAGTTAATTGTTCAAGTTTCTTTTTTAGCATTTCGGAGTTGGAAGTAACATTGTGTCTTGATAAATAATTTAATATATGTCCTTTGGCTGATGTCATATTGGGAATCTGTTATATCAATTTAGGCGGTAGCTGACATTATTATTATTAAACTTGGTTTTCTCAGATTGGGAATCAAATCATATTCCAATCGTTTTATAACTAATTCAGTAGGCATACTGCCATGCTGATCTACAACTTGTGACTTTGTTCAAAATAAAAGAGACGCACTCTGAATAAAGCCATTTTCGTTTCCTGCTTGTAACACGATAAACCCAAAAAGACGTCTATGGTAATATAAAATTAATAACATAATGTTACAATTTACTAACTGTTTTCCTTCTACAAGAGACATCATGCCATCTACGTTTTATAGAAGCTCGAAAAAAACCGAAGTTTCGTCTAAGAATATAGGATCATATAATTTGTCTTCCTTGTTTTTAAAGTATTTTAAAAATCATACACGATTTGTGTTTTAATTCCAATAATCTTCGTCTGCCATCGTTTACTTCAAAGGAAAACCAAATTGTAAGTAAAAGCTTCTTTAAGTTACTTTTACTAAATGTAAAAGCTTCAGAATAGGATAATACTTGCTGTAACATAAGTAACATAAAGTACTAAAATACACCAAGTTAATATTAGTTTTATATGCCAACATTATAGTAATACGTTTCAAATGCATTTCATAAAATTGTTTTGACAGCATCTTTCACAAATTCTGTGACGTCACAAAATGTACTTATTGTAGGTTTGCGACTTCTAATAGTTTTAGTAGCTATATGTGGAAGTTTATTACTGTTTGTTGTCTGTGAGAAATGTTTCTTGATAGAAACACTATTGATGCTTATTACACACGTTTCGGCAGTTCGCTAAATTTGAAATAATAATGAATAGTACCTACATTAGAAGAATGAATATATATTATAGGCTCAATTAGAACAAAAGTCCCCTTATTATTACTTTAGCGTTCAAAATAACGAAGAACATTTGTAACTAATGCTTGAGTTTGCAACCAAGAACCAAGAATTTATATACAAAATCCTTACAATTAAAAATGTTGCACTATTTCTAATAAAATGCGCGTAATTACCTAATAATTGGAACTAAATGTAAATGTAGTGTATCAAGAAGGTGGTACTAAATAAACGGGATTACGGTACGATATGTTGGACGCCAGTTCGTTTACGAACAAGAAAATAATGATAGATAGGTGGCAGAAAAAAAAGGTAAAATAAGCGAACCTTCAAGCACACTATGGCCCTTAACTAGCTCTGCATCTGAAAAGGGGTTCAACGTGCAAGAGGAGGCAATAATAAGTAAATAGATGGTAGTCTGTGAATAACTTATATAATTATCTAAAAGAAAAACCAGGAATCGAACAGTTTGTATAGCGTAATATTTTTTTCGTTTACTAATGAATATGTTTTACTAAGGTAATAATAATTGAATAGTCAAAAAAGAGGGTTTATGTATTCATAAAACAAAATAATTAATTTAATGGTCTGGTGATCACCGTTCCCTAACAATTTGGTACATATGATCAATGAAACAATTAATAATTAAGCAAATAAAGATTTAAACAAAATTGAATTAAATTTCAAGTTTAAATTAAAAATATTTAAACACGAAATCCTAAAGTAGGAATTGTTCCAAAACGTAAACTCAATAATCACGTAACTAAATTCCAAACAAAACAGAATAATAAGGAAATGTCAATATTTACCTTTTGACAGGAATCTCAGCAAATGGACGCGCCTTGATCCTACCAGTGACGGTAATTACAAGATACCGATGGTTGAAGAGGACCCAATCCAATACCCACACGAAAAACGATAGTAGAACTCTATCAAAACTTTACGCTAAACACACATCTCTAGTAAAAATTTTACGTTAACGTGACAAATATGAGGTATATCTAAGACCGCAAAGACAGGCTTTCTGTATTGTCTCAGACTGAATAAAAAAGGGTTTTTGGTTATAAACGCCTTTAGTTAATTTCGATAAGTAAGACTGACAGAAAAACCAAATCAGATGTAATTACTCTCTTGTCATAACGACTAAACAATACGGTAACTATTTTTATTTGATTTCTAGTTTTATCACTAAACAAGGCACACGCCGACTTTTAGGCGGCGTAGGTAAGCGGCAGCAGCAGGAGGTATTTAAGACATACATACCGGATGCTCTTACCTGAACGAAATTAGTTACTGAGGAATTTAAACTTCCATGTTATAGTAGTTGTTCGGGCCAGTTGGTTTATATTTGAATCCATTTTGAATTTTAATAATTATATAATTTAGTTTATTATAATTTAATGTTATTTGAATTAATATTTTATTTGAGCAAAATATTTGCATCATCTTGTCCATACACATCCATATAATTGCCGTTCTTTACACTTTTGATCGCGCGCGTTTATGCGCATCCCCCTCCCCCCGTTTAATATTACAAGTTCTCGCGCCAAAAAGAGTCGATCAGGTTCCGTCACTCATAAAGTCGTTTAAGAGTACTCGATCAAACGCGGTCGTAAAAATTAAAGTCTTATACTATATTCGTGTTTTACGTTTCGTAAAACTGTAGTAATTTAACAAACAAACATAAACCAATCAGCGGCTGGGCTCTTCAGTTCGCTATTTCGCAAAAATATAGAAAATTAGCTTACAATTGATTTTGCTGCAATTTGTCGAATTACACATAAAATTGGTCCTTCGGAGCCTGGTTGGTTAAATTATAACATAATCTTATCGTGTCGTATTTGTTTAAACAATTTTTTCAGAAATTCGAACAAATTTAAGTACGCCGTTGCAAAATCAGGTGAGTGTATGTATCTCATTTCTAAATGCTTTGCAAATCGTTCAAAATCAATTTAAAAATAAAATATTCAATAATAAATTATGTTCATATTAGAATTTATAATATATAATAGTATATTATGCAACAAGTGAAAGAAGTTGCATTTCAGCTGCGAAATAGTTTTTTCCACGAGAGAAATGGCGAAGACGTCGCACTATGGAAAATAAGAGAACTTGGCATATCAAAAATGGTTTTTACTAATGTGGCTATTGTCATACTTTTTTCATTTTATTTAATAGTTTAAGGG
>JAHWXV010654057.1:0-13569 GCA_024586415.1 Phrixothrix hirtus
GTCTTCGAGAAGTTCTGGTAGAGATTCTTGCAAAAAGTGTAAGTAAGAAGCGCCGTTAAGGGGTGCTAACAATTCAGCGGGCCTTATTAAGGTGTTTTTTACAATTACAGCCCACAGATTTAAACTAAAACGATGCTAAAGTTTATTTTAGCAGATCGTGTGTGAATTTTCTTCTGCCCATGTATGGTAATTGTGAAAGTTGAGAACACCATCTCGTGTGAAACAAAATTCATCCATTACCAATACGCACGTTGGAAATTCTCTTTCTTTGTTACGTCTATCTAATAACCATTCACAAAACTGGCGCTGTAACAGATAGTTCCCTAGAATCAATCCCTGCACTCTTTGAAAATGGTAGGGGTATAAACCATATTTGTGCAATGTTTTCCAAACAAAGGATTGGGAAACTTCCAACTTGTTGGGTAATTCGTGGTGTACTTGTAGTTGGATCATTATCTACAATATCTACAATTACTTTTTCTACATTTACCTCAATTTAATGTAGCCTACCACCACCATGACCTTGTTTGAGTTGTAAACTCCCAAATTCTCTTGCGGGTCGAATTACCCCGAGAAAAGCATTTGTAGAAGGCGTTTGTCGATTTGGAAATTGTTGCATGGTTAGTGTTTCCTTCATCAGCTCCATACATCGTAATCGTGTCTACGTATTCTTCGTTACTGTAAATCACCATTTCAGACGAATTTATGACAACAAATTAATAACTTAATACTTAATTTCTGACGTTTAAGTGACATTTGGTGTACTGGTTTAGATTAGATAAATCAGCGGTTTTCAATAAACGAAAGTCAATAAATGTTTATTTTGAAGAACAAATTACAATTTCAATTTTATAAACATTTTATTAGAATTCTACCTGAATGTCAAATTTGTTTTCAAAAATTAAATTAGTAGCGTATTTTGATATTAAAGTATTATACAAGACCTCAATAGTTTGTAAGAACTTTAAACCGTTATAACTTTCATATTATTAGAATTAAATCAAAGCTTTATTTGAAAAAAAAAGTTTTTTCGATCCCCTCTTGTTACCATTTCAGTTTCGTAGAGAGGTTAGAATTCACCGTGTATGTATTTGTATTATAAATACATCCGCGTTATAGTATCAAACGACCAAGGATTCTATCTAAGTACCTGGATATTATGATTAAGCTAAAACAGTGTATAAAAATTTAAAGTATTTTTGTACTATTAGTCAGAAACAAATGGTATATTAATAAAATTATATACAGGATGCCCAAAAGTCGGTAGCATCCTTACTATATAAATCCCGAATTTGGCAAAATAAATCTTATAATGTAATAAAAAAAAGTTCATTTAATTCTATCCTATTACGGGCCTGTGTATTCGAAATTGCGAGAAAGTTCAAATGCGTATTGACCCATATACTAAGGCATGCTTGTTTGGTTTATTACGTACATAAATTCAAGAACAGAAAGTACATGCTCAATTGAAAATGAGATTCGTATGAATCGTAACAACAATACAAAAGCATTAGAAGATGGATTCTTTGCAAAACAGCTGTATTTGAAGTGGCGCATGTGATACCTCTATTAAGAGTTATTGTAATGCAACCACGTATTTTAGTAATTGGGCATATTTCAAAAGGGGATTGTGTTAATAATCGATAAACTTTCAGTTTGGACGAATCTGTGTAAATAAAATTGATCCTTAGGGTGGGCGTGTACTTTTCACTTTTACTACACGTGTTGAACCTGCAATAAATAGTGTTTTTATTCTGTTGCAATGTACTACATAAAATAACATTACACATTCTTTATTTTAAATTCTGTTTGTGATACCTAATTATCTTAATTGAATAATTTTATGTTAATCCGGCACGATTCTACTCATAAAATGTTCTCTAACCCCGGAAAAACTTGCTAAAGTATCAGAACATTATTATTCGCGTTACCATATATAGTGTTAGCTTTTGCTGCTCGTTTTCATCTTACCCTGTATATAGTATCAGCTTTTGCCTTATTTTCACATCACCGTATATATCTCTACTAAAATAAGTTTATTACAATATTCAGGGCATGTAATTTAGTCATCTATAATTTATATTTCAAAGGATATAAATTCGCTGGTCAAATTATGTTAACCAGTTACGTGTAATGAATGTTGAGTTCATTTATTTAGCCGAATTAAATTTCGTTGACTAAACCTTTTAATTTAAAGATAACTCCAATTTAGTATAGGTATTTTTGTAAATAAGGAATTATGTGTTCCTTTATTTCCAAAATAAGGTTAGGTTTTTGTAAGGAATATATTTATAGGTAACAATTTTTAATAACAATAGGGTGTGCACCGAAAATATTAAAATTTAAAATAACAGTACCTATAAAGCTGACATTGATCATTTTATTTTGTCAAAAAATAGCACGCTCAATATATACATTCAATTCATAAATATGCATTCATGTAGCGGGTGGCTTATTTAACGCACCCTTTTTGCTATAACTAACTTTGATTGGAATACGTCTTCTAAGCCATATTGTTATTAACCTAAGTTTTCAAAAAAATCAGTAAAGTTTTGGTATTAATCAAATATATTATCATGCACAGGATGAACCCTCAAGTGTAAATCTTTGATTACCTTCATCTCAGCGGCTTGTAAAGTGGCAATCCATCTTATGCACTGATGTACGACTCTGTCAGATATAAGAAAAGTCACTATAGATAACACTCATCGTATAGTGACATTTATTTCAACCTGGACCATTTACCGTAGCTACAATACTGTAGGAGTGTATATCCGCTCTAAAGGCTGGTTTCAAAAATGCCTATATATAGACGTTTTTCATAAATTAACTATGTTCTGCAGTATTAGATTAAAGAATAGTAGTGCCCACAATTTCCATTTCGAGTATTTATACGGTGTTCAACTTTGAAAGCTATCGATGAACTATGCCTCTGCACTGTAGCTTTGCCAGCCGTAGCTGAAAACTTTACAATTAGAGCAATACCTTGGAATGCATTTAAACCCATTTAGGACTATTAACAATCTGGCTGCTATATTAAAAGCTATACCTACAAGTGCAGTAATATCGTAATCAGTAATCCAAACTCCATACATTGCTCAATTAAGCCGAGGCTCATTTAAAATGGTTAAACTTTTCTTATCCAGAAGTTGCAGATAATTGTAGTATGTGGTAACGTACTAAACCTGTGACTATGGCTCTTGCAAGCATATTTTATAACTGCCAACACCCTGTTGTAATGTTTAATAGGACAGATGCGTGTTAAACCAAAGTTTTGCATTTATTTAGCGAGATACCTCTTATGGGGTCGTCACAGTAGACAAAAGTGGTTTGGAATAATTTCGGCAGATTGAAAGTGGCGCTCCAGCATTTAGAGCGGGCAGACGTGTTTGCTAGTCGTTATTATTAATTACTTGAATTGTGTTGTACCTTAGGCCCCTTCTACGTATGTAGAGGTAGGTCGGATATAGTAAATCATTTGTGCTTACTATTTATGTGAAATAATTTTTGAGAACAGGATGTGCGATCGTCTAGAAACTTTAGAATCAGTCATGGTCATCTATCAAGCATGAAGCAAGCGTGAGGCAGCGAAAAAGATGGGTTCTTTTTCAGAAAGCATTATAGCAAAAATTCAAGGCCCAAAATACAAGCACATGGACCAAGAAAGCAAGATAGAACGAGCAATTAGGGAGCACTTGACACTCACTGAACAGTTAGCCGTGCCAATCAAACAATTCCAAACCCATCAACAAGCCAGTGCAGACTCTAGTAGCTTACTGGATGTCGAAATGTGGTATTCCTTCACCGACAATTGCCACGCTCTCTGATACTTTATACCGATTAGAGAGGCGAATCTAAAGCATTTAGTCAAGTGTGGTCTCTTATAGGCTTGACTAACCCGGTAATTTTAGCTCTAGTGCATGAAATATCTCAAGGGGTTTAATATTTAATTTATAATCCTCTGCCTTGAGTTACGACGGTAATGTTAAAAGGTTTTTTACCAGTTTAATTGTGTATGATTGCGATTCAATGATGAGATTTATACTTTTTTGAAATATTGCATTCAGTATTAAGATTCAAATTATATATCTTCAATTAATGTATGATTCTTTTTATACATGTATTATAACTGCTAAGTTCATTATTCACACTGCACAGTCCTTATATTCTATCCTATGTACAAATCTATGATTCTACGCTCTAAAATTTACCATCCATTCCATGCTTTATAATGAATCTATGCTACAAGATGTCAATGTAAAATTGCAGGTTATATTTTGTTCATGCATTATTTGTGTGTGTTAATGTGTACTTGTAAAACAAAAATTTAGGTAAGGGGATAAATGGGAAGGAATTCTTTACTGTTATGCCTTTTGTAGGTTACGAAGTATTAATTCAAAATAGAGATCATCTAAGTTGTTTTCCCACTTCGTATCATTGTAGAACTGTATATACAACAACGGAAGCGATCTTTTTCCGTATCTACAACCCTCTCGTGAGCCTCCATAAGAATGGAAAATGCGGGGGAAAACACCCTGGGTCATTGTACATCTCTAGATGTTTATTAAGATTGCCGTGTACTCTGTTATAGCTATCCGAAAATGTTCATATAGTGTTATGAGAGACTTTATGGTTTCAAAGACCGTAATAAAGCGGGAAAACGTCCTGGGATATTACGTTCATGAATAACCATGACGGGGAAATAATTTAATGGGGTATTTAATTGGCTGAATAGGGTTCAGATAAGAGAGCTGGGAAGAATCTGATTGTTTTGTGTTTGCTGCTCGCTTTCGCAGTCCATTTGATATCACAATTTGTTGATAAACTATAGTTTCTAAGAAATAAGTTGCAACGAAAGCTTATATCGACATCTATTTTAATTTAGTAAACTAATTATAGCTTTTTACGTATTTAAACTACTGTGCCTATTTACTTTAATTATTGCCCAATAGATGACTATATGAATTTAGCTTAAATAATTTACATTTCATTAGATTTCTACTTTCTAGTTATGTTAAACCACTAGATGGCCATACCTATTGAGTTTTTGTATTTATTTATATTTTTTGACTTGTGTTGAAAGTACAATGAACTCAACTTTCCAATCCTATGTTATTATAGTCTATTTTTGATTGAATTCTTTATTGATTCTGAAATATTTAATTAAAATTCTTTTAAGGGATTCTTTTATGGGTTATACATTTTAGTATATACAATAATTTATAATTTAAACTTCATTAATTAAATTTAGCAATTAAATCATGTTTTACCGATCTTGTGTAATATTAATCGTCTGTATCGATATATTTTGATACAGAAAATATGAATACCGATCTGACGACTAACGAAGATCTGGGGAAAACGTGACACGATAAGGAAGAAAAATTTCAGATTCTTAAAAGCCAGAAAAGAAAGACATTTGGTGAGAAATCCAATGCCGGCCCATCAACGAAAATTGGGACAAGCAATTGATATGAAGCCCTCACCATCGCAGAAACTGTACATAAAAACGTCAAACCAATCAAGAAGCCAAGCACTACGAGGAATGTAAGGATACCCCCCGTACTGTTCCGGAAGAAAGAAGTTTGGGAAAGCATCCTAGTAGAACTCCTAAACAACAATATTAAACCTAGAGCTACAATCAACGGAGTACTAGGTATAAGAATCCAGCTCGACACCGTAAACGACTACATAACGCTAACAAAAAATGGCCACGATAGGCAGCTATCCTATCACACTTATCTATTAGCGCAATATAAGCCGCTAAGAGTCGTGATTAGGGGGCTGTCTGAGTTCATATCAGACAAAAGCAAGTCCTTACAACCAAAGGCATCCCTACCTTCTCCGTAAAGAGGATGTGCAGCAGCAGAGACAAGCAACCGGTGCCTCTGAACTACATCGAGTTGGTGAATACACCTGAAGGAAAAATGATCTACCAGTTCAAACAAATAATACATCTCAGCATTTGTGTAGAAATTTGAGCATACACCGCAGTCCTGCAAGGCCAAACCCAAGTGTGAAAATGTGCGTGTTCACACCACACCATCGATTGTTGAAAAACTTGAAACTCCCCAGCAGATGTTCAAACTGCGGTCACACGGTGAACTACAAAAGATGCTCAAAGTTCCCAAGACTAAACTCTACAGAGCCAGGACCGCGAAAGATCACAGCCTGTCGCGACGGCTTATCCTTCCCAGATGCCGCCAGAAGACAAAAAACCGCAGAAGCAGAGAAATCTAACTCTGAAAAACCATGAACGCACGAAAAACACCAGTACTTCAGCTTTAATGCCAACAAGCTGACCGCAGTGGCCAGCATAATAATTGAAGCTACGAAGAATGCCTCCAGCTTTGGCGAAGGTATCGCGAAGATCCTCGTCAAGCTCCCCGATATCCTAGCGGTGTTCAGATAGAACTCGTAAGAGGCCACGCCCCAGAATTGGGCGTAGTAGTATATATACTACTGAACGCTAAATCTATTCAGTGAAGGAACAATTTTCCGAAGGGAAAGGAATCAGATACCATAGTACTCCAAAGATATTAAAATGTTGTTTCAAAGTGGTTTGCATTGCTGTGGGTAACAAAATGGCAGAGTCCGTGTTTTTTCCCGTCAGTGGCGTCTTAGTGATCTTGCCTAATTAAACTTTACCTTTTGGGTTTATAACTAACGGTATCAGGGTTATTGGTGTTTGAGAAGTCTTTGCGATAGGACATAGTAACGACGTCCAGCGTAAGTTGAAAGTAAAATAAAGTAGAGCATAATACTTTTGTTTTCTCTCTTCATGTGGCAAATATTTATTCGGCTGCTTTAGTTTATCTGTGAAAAATAAAATAATTAATATGTGGGTAACAAATTCAGCATTTATCTAAAATAATACTTATACATATTAAATAAAGTTGACAATGTTTCGGAATAATTTAACTAAATTTATTATTCTAAAAATACAGCGATTTTGATTATATTTACAATGGCAGCAGGTCGAACTTTTGAATAAAAAATTTATTGCAGGAACTAATCCTTGGTGGCGACTTCTAGGAAATTATAAATTTCTTGCCTTTCCAATTTACAATTCTAATGAAATTGGCATATCAAAGGTACCCATATGCTAAAATAATGGTCATTTTTGTAAAAGGAAACAGTAGGTCGATAAATTAACTTCTGTGGAAAGAGGATAAGGTACCTGTATTACATTAACGTTTGCAACTAGCGTTACTAGTAACAAGTACAGGAGCTTAATTTAAAAATGGATCCATTAATGCTGATATACTTTTACGATAGGGATTCAAAGAAAATTCGCGTCCTCTTAACCATAGGAGGATATGTTAGACACAATAAGATTTGTATATGATACGACGATCCTTCAAAATAATAAGAACTGAATAATTAGTGTGAATTTCTCAAAAAACCGCTATTCTAAGTGCCGTACCAAAATTGTGAACAAATGGCAAAGCGAATACCGCAAACAGAAATAAGCAAATTCATTAATCAATCAATCATTAATAAAAGTAATAAAAACAATTCTTAGAACGATAATTAAAGTAATGTAACTGTAATAACAATTTTGTATACATTTTTAATATATTAAGAAAATATAACAATTTATCGATAAATTAATTCAATTGGGAAATAAAGGAATTGAACGCGCCGGAAAAATGCGGAAATATTACAAAATACATAATTAACTAGAATGAAGGCAGTAAAATATTAAAATCAAGAATAAATTTTTTTCAGAAAATGCAACGGCAAATGAATCGAATAAATAAAACAAAAGATAGGGCATTCCTAATCACTATATAAACAGACGAAAATCGAACAAGCATAATCCATTTTACGTACTCGTGTATCGTTGCCCGTGACACGTGAAAGGCAGTGTACCAGTAATGTTATTAGAGTGGTTTATATTCCGAAATCGTTATAGTAAACTTAAAAAAACATGAAAATGGTCTAGAGATTTTTCGCGTCCGCATTACCCTGCATAATTTGTTGAATATTAGGAACTATGTTTCTTGTGTAACGTAGAAGAATATCACTTCAAAGGGCGTCTCCTGCTCAGAGTCTAATCGTGTCAGCCTAGAACGTTAACTTCTTATGTAGACTGTGACAAAGAAACCTAGCTTTTGTTGTCAGCGTTTCTAGCTTCTAGTATCGGAATAAGCGTTGGAACAAGCTGGCATAGTATCATTACTTTTGCAACGTGTCTCGGTTTTGAAGAATTTCAAGGCAGGGACTTCATAAAATTAATAGTTGGGTTTCATTTTTTATTCAACGGTTCGTGTTTAGTGTGATTTTATTTTTTATACGGTATGAATTAATTTTAAAAGTAATTCAATCTTCCGGAACGGTACTTCGTCTTGAGCGAAATGAGCTTGAAGTTATAAACTCAAGCCTGTGAGTTTGGAGCCAGCGATAGTAGTGCGCAGAGATACCTTTAAGCTTTCGTCATATCGAAAGTTCTCCATAAAATATTCTTCTAAACGTATCAAGCTACTCTCTGGAGCTTTGCTTGTTTGTTTTGTGGCTGAGACTTTGGGATGCGGAAGTTCCCTTAGCCCTCTTGGACTAGAGCTCTCATATAGTCATTTAGCCATGCCTACTAGAATTTTGCCGAATCTGGAGGATTCCACACCCAGAAGGAATTTTTAACGTATCAACCATCACATTGACACGGGACTTACGATTTTGCTTCCTTATCCGAGAAGAAAGCATGTTTTTTAAATTTTTCTCCGCTGAAAAATTTATCGACTTCGATCTTATTTGAACTTACATCCCTTGGATGTATAAGCAAATATGCTAACCACTACATCAATCTGGGCCGACTTTTCTGGAGCCTAATCAGACAATAATATCTTTTATTAATTTTGGGCTCAATAGATATGCCAAACCCATTTTGTTATTTAATATTTTAAATTCGATAGGAGAAAAAATCACACAACGTAATACTTAACATTTGTTTTGCGACATTGATTAGTAAACAAAAACATTGTTAGGCTCATATCCTAGCCCATTTCGAACTAATTCAGTTTATGAGAGTCAATTTCCTGTAATAGGTTGCCGAACACCACATTAACTTTCTATATTTATCATGAAAACTAACTGTGTTATTTCTGGGGCCTTAACGACTTCTTACGTAATTTTGAATATTGCATTTTATTTAATACCGAATTTAATATACATTTGTATTTAAACCAACAGATTGGTTTAGGTTTAAATAATGCAAGTAATTGGGTCCTTTACAAAATGTGCAAAACAACAAAACAATATCATAGTAACATTAAAACAAACTACCCTTATAAGTTGTTTGTACTCAAAGCTGTAGTAAACTAGTAAGTATTTGTTATTTAATAGTTTAAAAAGCAAAGGTCTAAAAATGCGATTCTAGGAATAAATGAGTAATGTAATGTGCGTTATCTTATATAACACATATGATTTTGGAAGCACAAGAATTAAAAATTGTTCTAAAAATGTGAGTTTAAACCTCAGTGTTAAAATAGTGAATATGTTCAATTGAAAAAAACTGTTTCTGACTATATTTAGAGCTTACATAATACCTATTTATTTTCGACGCTTAAATAACTACACCCTGAATATTTGAGATATGGAGCGTGAAAAATGTGCACCCTACCGTTTTAAAAATTATAATTGTATCCAAAACACCTACATATGGGTGATTAAAATTAAATTCAGGGTATAATTTGCATTATGTATTATCTATTTTTATATTTATGTACAGTTAACTGTTTGTCGGGAAAGTTACACTAAAAATGCTAAAAGCTCATCATTATAGGCAATTTTTGTGCAGAAATGATCAAAAACGGCTATAATGAACAAACAGTTAATTGTAGTTTTAATCTTCATCTAATATAAAAGCTAGAAGATTTCACGTATTTATTACATTTTGAAATTGTATTACTACTTAAGCTACTACAATAGCATATTAGAAAGCAAGTTACATAAGACATGCTTTTATCACACGATTTCAAGTGTAGAAAATGAACCTCATAGAGATGAGTTTTCTAATGAACAAGTGTGATAAAACGTCTTATGAAATGAATTTTTTTATACTATTTTATCTATTTGTTAAAAATTTAGGAAAAACGCACTTTTTTGGCGTAATTGTTTAGGGATTTTAATGATAGTTGGCGATATTGACGTTGACATTTGAATATGAAAGTTTTATCAATTTCCTATTCCATTTTGACGTTTAATAAGGTTAATTACTAATGTTACCAACCTTTTAAAAAATATATTCCGTGCTAAAAAGGCCATTATGCAATTCAAATGGGTTTCGAAATGGTTAATTTCGATATTCAAATAGATAAATTTAAACTATTATAGGTAAATGTGCAAATACGCGTACATAAACATATAAGAATACAATTTAAAAGCAATAGAATTAAGTATTATTGAAGGGTATCATATTTATATAACCTTGAAATTGAAATTGTCATGTCATCTGCTGTATCTAGTATTATGAAAGGAAACTATAACGTATAAGTTATAGATAGAGTTTACATTAAACTTGTTTATTAAACTTTGAATTAATACATGCAGGATATAAGCGAAATGAGTCCAGTAAAATTAAATATAAAACGGCTTGTCGTTAACTTTAGCAAGTGGAAATAATTCAATATTTTAGGTGACTAGAGGAAGTTCATTCATCTCCCCTGTATATATACCTAGCCAAATAAATGTTATTCTACATTGCTTAAAACAGTTTCAAGGGCTAATGAATTAAATTAGTACGTTAGCGGTAGTGAGACTCTTTTAAGATATCCCCCATATATATGTAATGTAAAATAAATAATTTATATTTCATCGATAGCAAATGCAATGAAAAAAGAAAGCACTTGATACACTGATATGAAAATAGATTTGCATCAACAAAAATAGATACAAAGATCTAGTAAATTATAAAATGTGATCTTCAATATCTTATAGGGGCAGGATACTTTAACACTCAATACTCAAATTCATGAAACAAATTCACACAGATAATTATTTAAATAACTTCAAGTCGTTGTTATTTACAAACGTCTGTTATACGATATCTACTTATAATTGATTAACATACTTATTCAAAAAGAAGTAATTATCTAAAAAATATCTTGCAATTCTATAAAATTGCATAACACGTTGAAAACAAAGAAACAATTAATGCAAGCATAGTTAATTATATGGACATAATTTAATTGTATAGATTCACTCAATAACAAAATTAAAGTTCAATACTTAAATATACTTCAGTAGTTATGCTATACAAGTTCTGTCGCAAAACTCTACATAACCTCACTTTTGAAGTTTGGCGACCATCTTGTGGGAGGAGTCAGCGACCGCCATCTTGAGGGAGGAGTCGGCGGCGTCCATTTTGTGGGAGGAATCAGCCATTTTGTAGGTGGGCCATTTCGTAGGAGGGCCATTTTTTGGGTACAGTGGTGGGAAGTCATCCATTTTGTGGGTGGTCGGCGGCCATTTTGTGGGTCCGCCATTTTGCTTGTGGGGTGGGAGGACCCAGCCATTTTGTGGTCGGCCATTTTAGGACTTGGTGGCGTATGCGCAGGATTGAAAAAGTCGGACTTAGTGTAAATAACATGTATCTTATATAGTAAAGGAGGCAGGAGGGGGTGACGGAGAAAGAAGATAAATTATTAGAGTCGGCCATTATGGAGCGAGGCGGTGCATGCGCAGGATTAAAAAAATCGCACTTGACGTGAATAAATGCATGTTTTTATAGTAAAGATGTCCTCATTTCTTATCACACAGTAGTTATAATTAGCATGCGAAAAATTTTTTTATCAGCTCACACAGGAAATGAGTCGTATTTAAATATAATTGATATGAAAAAGCCGATGTCCTCATTTCTTATTAAAATAGCACGAAATGTATTGAGATTAGCATGCGAAGCATTCTCCTATCAGACAGGAAATGTGTCAGATTTATTATTAGCTCGTAAATGCTGACGTTCGCATTTTTTATCAGGCTGGAAGTGGCCCAGATTTATAATTGCAGACAAAAGCCGATGACCTCATTTCCTATCATAGCAGCAGGAAATGCATTGAAATTAGCAAGCGAGGCTTTTTCTTATCAGATAGAAAATGAGTCAGATTTATTATTAGCACTTAAGTGCTAACGTTCACGTTTCTTATCAGACTAGAAGTGGGTTAGAGTTATTATTAGTAGAGTGTATATATGTGAAAATAATTTATATGAGATGAATGTTCAAGGAGAAGAAAGTCAAGTACATAGCACATTGACCCCATTACAGTTTATCGAAAATCACTTGCGGTATCTAATGGTTATTTTACCTTTGCTGAGTATTTAAACAGTAATCTTCGATCCTTTATAAAATGTCTAATAATTAGGCATTACAATTACATCAATAATTAATATTAATAATTTTATTAATATCAACTGGGATTTAGCTAGATTAAAAAAGAACATGAACAGTTTGGTTTGTTCGAAACAATTACCTCATTTCCAGTTGTCAACAATGATGACGTCTAATAGATCTAACAATGTACAATTAACTGGACGTAAGAATGCAGCGGGAGTTACGACTAAATATATTTTGAGAGAAACTAAGATGCCTTAAGCATAGGATAATAAAGTATGATTTGTGTAAAAATATAGAATAATAAAAAATATGATTTATAGAAGGTATTTTAATTTTATCGAACCTTATAAGTTGATGACATCTATAAATAGTGATCCGTAATGCGGAAAAATTGGAAATGCTATAAGTGTATTTATATGCAAGATAACATTTTCACTAAGTTGACATTCTGTAATCTAAAATAGGCATGTTCAAATCACACTACAGATATATACTGTACACCTTGACCATTGTCATATGAAAATAGGACAAGCGTATTTGATAAAAAAATTTAGTTTTACAGTATCAAATATTGTAACTATTTAGATTGACATTCAATAAACATAATACCTCTACATATAACGAATTTTCACACTTCATGCTGGTAAGCGAGATTTACCAATACTTAGGTTAAATTGGAAGGAATTTTTACAACAAAAACAGAATCTTTTATTACATCTGTTAAATTTATCATAAAAACCATCACCATAATGTAGGCTTTTTGCATAATCATCACGTAATTTATTTTTGGTAAGATACGATGAAAGAACAATGAAATGCTTCTTTTTTATTTTTCTTTAACATAACGTTAATAGATACTTGATTTTGTGGTTCAAATCGCGGAATTTGTTTCATAGAACTCCTGAAAGTTTAGGTTTAAGGTGGATTTCGGATAAGGATATGCTGTACAGTGAAATAAAGCGACCACGCAAAAACACACCTCATTTTCTGCATTAACGCAAGCATGCTTCTTTTAATTTGAGGTGACAGTTCAACATGGTCAGGTCCAAGAAAGCAAAATTGTACATCAAAAGTGGGTTATTACTTTTACTTTAGATAGATATAGCACGTGACGTATTGCTTCTTCAATAATGTGTGATTTTACATACATAATTTTACAACAACGGCGCCTTACCACCTTCGCTTTATCTATATATATATATATATATATATATATATATATATATATATATATATAT
>JAHWXV010654102.1:0-12549 GCA_024586415.1 Phrixothrix hirtus
ATATATATATATATATATATATATATATATATATATATATATATATATATATATATATATATATATTGTACAATGATGCACTGTCTTGTCAAAAACGAAAAAGGAAAATGTTTTATCATTAAGGATGCTTTCAATACCGTATATAACAATTATAGTTTACCCATCAGAATATCTATAATTGAAAACGTAAAGAAAATGCCATACATGCTATACATTAATGACAAGTTTCATTAATAATCGGAATAATTTTGAATGCAGGAGATATGATTAGATTTTACGATCCCACTAAAGCATGTAGCAAACGTATATTGCCTTAGCTGTTTTACCGATGGCGTAAAAAATATTTTCGTTCCTACATCCGGAATTTTTGATCATTATTGGCGCCTAGAAGTGATCATCTTCCAAACCAGACCAGAAAACTCAGACTTGACATTCTGTTGATTAATAAATTTATTGTTGCGTAGCAGCTATATAATAAGTGCATTGTAATATAGCGGCTATTAGTTACTGCTTCAAGAATGTTGACGTTTTTAAATCAATATCAAATATTGCACTATTTGTTTAACAAATTATATTCATGTGGATACAAAAGATTTCGAGTGTTACATGTCTAGCCAACGCATTTGCAAGTACTCGATTGTTGCAGGTCTCGCTTACGGTTCGATCTGCAACATTACTAGAATATGCAAAATGCCATTTTTTGGACTAGGAATACAAATAACTATTTGTTCTCTAGAAACCGTTCCTTTTATAATAAATCTTTCTAAACATTAATGAAGAGGTTGTATATAAACTATTATAGTACTTACTCTGTTAACCAGTATAATTGACGTGGAAACAATTCAGCCTACAGGGATCATATAATGAATAGAGTTATAACCGAAGACAATCGAACATTATAATCGTAAAATAGAATAAGGCTGGTTATTACCGCCCCCAATCTACCACTCCCTTAATCAAGAACATCACTTCCTCCTCCCCTCAGAGCTTCGGTAAGGGAGAATGTTATTAGTTAGGCAATTAAGAAGATTAGTTTTCAGACCTCGCCGCTGATAACTTCAACCTGGAAGCTACTCTTGAAGTCTTCTCTTAGCGCCATCTCCGGAATCCCTACACCTCCGCGGTCTCCTTACTAGATCACCTAATGAAACGCTGCTTTGAAGTCTTCGTGACGGGAATCCGATAGCGAATTTTGGTTCTTACCGTTGAGCTTATCTCAAAAAAATAGTTCGGGAGTGCTATATTATTTTTTTTCTATCTCTTGTAGTTTTCGAGTTGCCCTATTAAAACATCGAATTTTGGTCAGCCTGTACATTAAAACTTGGCTAATTTGGACTTAGTCTAGGTGCAAATGTCCGGGTTAAACCAGGTCGTTTTAAAAAATGATAAAATTCAAAGTCAATACAGCGATAATTCATTTTACATGAACTAATAGTATTATACATTAAAAAACATTAGTATAATTGCGTAATAAATTTTTTTGTATTTTAAAGACAAAACAGTACTAATGTTTATAAACTTATTTATTCTAATTAGAAATCAATTTCTCACTCAGTTTTTGTTTTGATACGAGAAAGGTTAATTTTGAATTTATATTATTAAAAGAAACAATTAGATGTTGGTTAGTCCACCACTAAGTACACAGGTACATAACATGATGTTTAACGAATACAGGAAAGTAAAAAATAGTAAATTGCTGTATCGGAAAAGATTGACCTTACAAATAAGTTCAACAGCGTTTAATTAAAACTAAAGGAAGTTCGGATAATACTTTAAACATTAACGTTGAAAACCTAAATGGAATTAAGATATAAATCAATATCACCGATTGGACATAAAAAGTTCTACATTGATTCACATGTTGAAGGGTATGAACGTGTGCCATGTTTTCATTGTTTATTCGTTATTATACTGTTCTAGAAACGCCAAAATAAATAATTGTCATTTCTTTAATTGCGTTTACTTTGGAAAGGTCAAAGAACTTTTTATAAAAGGAATTTTCTTGATTTATAGAACTACCACGACGTTTATAGTTTACATTTATCGCGCTAATTTTATTCATATTGTTTAATGATAAAGATTGGGTTTTTTTTCTTAAAACTATTTTTATTACAACCGGAAGTCGCTGTTTCTAACTATTTTTTGATATTTGGATTTCAATTAAATGTTGCTAAATATTTGATAACAAAATATGTTGATAGTCTCACAAATATTTTTTTTATCAAAATTAGAATATTTAGTAACTAAAACTGGAACAATTAGGTTTATGTTCATTAAAATAGACTTTATATAATGAAAACAATTAGAATTTAATGTAAAAATGAAATTTCTCTTTAAGTAACAAACAATTACAAATTGCTTATATTCACACGTATTTGTATAATTTAAAAAATTGTATTTGCAGATTATATTTAAAAAGTAATTATTATAATAAGTATTTATTATGAAATTATAGGTTACTGAAATGCTTAGAAATAGCAGTTCCGTAGCTTATTCAAGTTTTAAAAAACAGGTTTATTTTAATTTTACATAATTGGAGGAGAAATATGGCAACTAGTGTGTTTTTGTAATTATTGTAAAGTTAATTGACTAATATGAAAATGTAGTTGAAGAAGAAAACAAACAATATAATTCTCTTTTGTTCCCTTTTAGTTTTATTCAGGCAATAGTTGGATAAAAAATATAATTAAATCATTAATATTAACAAAGAAAAATCCATGAAAGTTCGGTAACCAATATAAGGCTCACAATATATTATTATTTAATCTCCTATTATAGGAAGCTGTGAAATTGTATAGAGGGTGTCCTGTATGTAAAAGTTTTTATTCTACCACAAAAATATAAACTTGCACAATTAACACGACACTAGAAACGTTAAGAAAGAAAATAAAACTTTGTTTTTAAACAGTAATTATTCATTCAATGCATTTATAATAATTAGTTGAGAATATTGGTGCTCTGAAATGGTATGCGTCAAAGCTCGTTCGGCTTCGGTCTTATAGTTGTTAAAGCTATATAGTCGGTCAGCCATTTCTTGTTGAACGCGTAGACCAAGCTTAAAAGTAGGGACGGGCTGAAAACTTTAATTGCAAATATTTTGAAAACTATGTAATCTAGACTCCTAGTTTATAAGCGTTATTTGTCGCATATATTAAGCTGTACCTGCTGTTAAAGCAATGCATAAGCATTTGCCAAGGTATTCATTTGTATCAAATTTTCGAAAATTAATAAAATTTATTTTTCACAATTACTCATACAATGCTTTACAAAAGGATTTATTAATATATGTTGAACTTTTTGTTTATGTGTATGTTCAGGTCGACAAGTGAAGCATGGCATGTGAGAAACGCGGAAATTAAACATAGGGAGTAGATGTAAAATAGATACATGTGTTGTAATAAAATAATTACGAAAAAAATGCTTTTTACAGCGACTGTACCGAGATGAATATTAAGACAGAACTAATAAAAGTGAAGTCTGCACCAGCCCATTCAAAACTTATCGACTTGTACCTTTTCTAATATAAGTTCCAGATAAAAGTCAATGCAATATAGCTACTACCTAGGAGACGGCAGCGCTTGTAAATTTCATTTACGATGCAACAATTGTAATTCAAGTTTGAAAACTATCTCGCCTGATTTTGCAAAACTTCTTATTTCCCTCATCTTTTTCTAGTAATCAGTATGGAAAACTTCTAAAGCAATGTTTCCAACAGATAGGTGGTGATTATTTAACCATTTATTGTATTTCAACATTAACCCATTCCATTTTTCCTGAGGTGGTTTCGAAATATATTTCCGTCACTGAGCATTACCCGAATTTGACGCATAGTTTTATGCCTAAACTAATTGTAACAAATACAAAAGAAGACTTAAAAGATAAACTACTATAAAGGTATAAACTGAAATAAAAAATATAAGAAATTAGCTTTAAATTTACTACAAAATTTCATGTTAGTTGATACATGAATGTTTTAGTAAACGTCTTATTACTTGGCATAAAAATCATCAAATTTGAAGAAGATTCCCATAGACTTTCCTTTACAAGTTTAATAATACATAATGGTAAAATATTTGACGATAAATAGGACAAAGTACAAAACAATACAAATAATATGGATTAAATTATGGAGGAAACGTTTCAGCCTTAAAAGTATATGACATAGGCGTACATTCTGCACTATCCAGTTTTTCTTTGCTATCCAAAGACTGCGAATCTCCTTTTCTATTTTTTGTAGGCTTCACCATTCCCTTAAAGGCAAAATAAAATCTGATTTCTTCCATAAATTCCTCCGCACAAGATTGCCTATCACGACCATATTTCTTCAAAAGGTGTAATGCTAATTCCGAAAAAACCAAGACGAAAGCGGTTAACGTTCCACTTACTGAAACCCAGAAAATACCTCCAACATGTTTTAAATTAAGTGGAGGTGCTCCTGGTATAACATCTGCTTCCTAAATAAAGTAGGTATTAAAGAAAAACATTATTTAGAATGGTATATTTACCTCGCATTCTGGTTTCTTACGTTTTTCAAGCCACCATTTTCTTTGCAATTCATCAATTTTACCAGTTTCTTTTAGTTTTAGAACTGCTGCGCTAAGTCTTCCTCGATATGGTGAATCTAGAATAATATTAATAAGATTTCAGAGGTAAGACAGATAATTTATTTAATTGAATGCTGTTAAGGTTAGGTGAAGTATTTGGTAAACAATTTTATTGCTGCCCGATTTTTAATGGATAAATAACTATTAAATGGTTTTCAAAAATATATAAAATTCGGTAACAAGTAGATTCCTCTACATAGGGTTTATTTTGGTTATTTAAAGCAGATTTTTAAAAAAATTAAAAAATTTAATATAAAATGCGGAATTAATTTTGCAGTCATCAAATCACAAAAAAAAATGTCCGAAAAACTACTTTTTGTATTATAATAAGGTATTATAGTTTCATAGTAGTAAAAATGACAATAAATTAGTTGAAATTTGTTGCATTTTTGAGGAAAATCAGCAAAACTTTGCAATTATCGGAAAATATGAATAACAACAAACAACAAATTTATATGTGTTGGTGTTTTGTCTTGCCGTCTCGTGTCTTTACCAGTTTACTAAGCCTTCTGGGCATTGATTGAATCACATGGGTAATGAATTTTTTCGATTCAACTGAAAGAGCGATTTTTGGCTTTCTTAAAGCTGTGAGCCGATTTTCACGAATTTGGAGAGGTGCCCTTGCCATACCCCATAACATGTTTGATAACAATTAATATCAGAACGTACTCCAAGCCTAGTCGAAACATGAATGCAAACATCAGAAAGGTATTTTAGATGACACCAGCATGGTGAAACATGGCGTTACCTTGTGAAGAAGAACTCTTCCATAATAAAGGGCACGAAGCAATCACAAACTGTTCTATGTACTTTTCAGTAGTCAATATTCCTTTGACAATAATGCACAGGTTTGTATGTTCTGCTATTGGTGTGCGTCCCTACACCATTATCGATTCTGCTCTAAAAGCGACCAGTAAAACTTTGTCCTCCTCTACATCTCCACATCCCTTTGCGTACAGCTGGTGAATATTTAGCCAAACCGGACTCATCTGTAAAAGAACATATTTTCATTCTTTCATTGTCGAGCGGACATGTTCTCAGGAAAATCGTAATCGGAATGATTTGTGAATTCTGGTGAGAGGAGGTCCTATGGCAGGTCGTCTGGTAGCATTAGTTTGGCAGTTCGTAGCGACATTGATGCATTAGTAAGCTGATTGGAGATTTGAAAGCAATCTTAAGACATATCCAAGTGCATAATATGCTTGTTACTTCCTTGGATATACCTTAAAAGTCCTTGATATTTTTTGCTACTTCCAGCCTTAAGAGTCGATTGTATAAAGTATAGTTACGGCTGGCGGAAACTGACCATCGGTTAGTCAATACTTTTTGAATTAGCAATCATGGTTGACTTAAAACCAGCGCTCAACTATACTTTATACATTAGCCCTAAAGCATTAAAATTTTCAGCATCGTATTGGGTTAATCTTGATTATTCCATTTCCTTATTTGTAAACTACTATGAATTTGGGGGTTGAACATTTTTAAAACTTCCCCGAATATTTTTTGACATAACTTGTGGATGCAACTTGGCCATATTGGATGCAGCTGTGAGGTTGTTCAGTGGCTCACGTCATTATATAGTAGTCCATCAAACAGTCATCGCCGGGTGTCTCATCTGGGGATTATTTTGTGTCTAGTTAAAATCTAAATACAAAAATGCAATGATTGTGCAATATATGAATATAATTGTGTGAAGTGAAATAGAATTGTAAAAAAGTTCGTTCGCGATTTTATTTAAGTTTGAGAGGGTCCGTCGATTATTATCAAATAAAATGGAGGGCGGTTTTTCATTTTAATATTCGCTCACCATATTTGAATTTTGAATTATGTATAACAAATTCTTCATAGAGAAGAATTCTTCATGTTTTTTTATGATTTTTCGACATTCTCTATTCAGTATAATTTTTAACATTCTATAACTAAAGTTATTCCTGATAAATGCATAGTTTGCCTACGAAAATTTGTGTGTTATAGCTGAAACACTTCAAAAAGTTTTCTTTTATTAAACTACATCGATCAACACAAGAAATAATTGCTAGCCAGGGTAAATCGTGAGAGACAGCTACTGATTAAGGGTATTTGAAATTGGCGCGATCGTATCTTGTATGCAGTACGATGTTTGCTTGATATGAAATCAACCGTCTTGAAATTTCAACAAACTAGCTAACTAATAACACAAATAAAGGTACACTTTAAGAAACCCAGCGTATAATTTAGGAATCTTTTAAAATTTTGTGATGGAATATGAAGATAAAACAGAGTAGCTTTCGATATCAAATTCTTGTCACAGCAAGACTTCATTCTAGAATTAATTGAACTATATAAATTTAAATATTTAGCAGCGATAAAAATATCAATTTTAACGAAATTTTCTTTCTAGTTTGACCGGTCAACTATAAAACATACAAAACAAAAATTATTTCTATTTGAGGACTGTTTTCTCACTGCATTCCTTTGTGCACAAAGTGATGAAATAATTCATACAGTACCTAAAAAGAAGCCGAAAGAAATGTATGTTACAAATGCAAAGTATAATTAACACTCGTTAACACTGTTTAAATCGATAGGATTTCCAAACCTAATTCAGCCAGAAAATACTCTTTGAGGTATAGGTTTCTTAACATCTTCTGGAAGGAAAGTTTAAAGACAAAATTTAAATAAATCCAATAGATTTCAGAAGAGGCGCATGGTTGACCAAAGGCCCTCGATGCAGCTATAGGAAAATAAGAACTTCGAGCTCGCTTTCATTTATTTTGTAAAGACGCGTGCTTGGATGAAATCTAGCATGGCCAAAATTTAATGTTGTGGAGAATTACCAATTTTGGTTCAAGTTGATTGTAACGGACTGTTACTAATTATAAAAAATATGTACAGTCTGCACCTCCAAAAAAGAATTAGTTTTACTTCGTTGCGTTTTGCAAAGAAACTTGCACTTCTTCGTTTATCGAAGAATGTCCCATTTTGTAACATAAATAGCTTTGGACACTTAGTACAAAAATTAAATTGTTGAAGAGCCGAAATAAAACTGAATCCTGAAGGAACAGATTCTCTCATAAGTTGAAATTACGTCTTTAATGCCGTCTATTCCTTCTGTGACAACCTCAGCCGTACTCTTAATCAAAGCACACGAAGAATAATTACAATTACCCTTCTAATCGCACACCGTCTACTGTCTAAGACAAACTTTCCGCGATTCCCAGATTATTCGAGTCTAGACACGGCCAGCCACATGTCTTATCTTTTGATGAAGGTAAAACATATTCTTAACGACAGAAACTTATATTAGGAGTTCTAGAAATACAATTCATATAATTGTATACGAAAGAAATATTATTTTATACGGACAAAATTTAGAAAAATACACAAACCAATTAACGCACGTGTAATTAACTAAAATAATATATGCATAAATGAAAATCAAGTTGTCGCAAAATTAACATTGGCATACGAGGTGCAATTAAAAGATATTAATCTAACCCGTTTATAACTTACACACTTACAAATATGTTACACAAAAGTATATAAAACATGCGCGTGTGCAAAGTGAATTCAACAAGGCAATATCAAAAATTGTAAGTTCTAAGCAACTCTATTCAGACTAAATCAAATAAGTAAGTATGGAAGACCTGCATTGAATTTGTAGTTGTAAAAAAGTAAACTAATAAATTAAATGTTCAGCGATATGGTTCTCAGCTCCGTTGCAATGCCCTAAACGAATTACGTAACCATGGTATTTTTTGAATGGTCACGCGTATTCTGTCTTTCAACTCATCTAAATTATTCGGCTTATCTCGGTATACTATTGATTTTAAATGAGCTTTTCAAAAGTAGTCGATGGGAGATAAACCTGGAGAACTCGGTGTCCATTTTATAAATCATCACTTGTTAGGAAATTCATTGTCGTGGCCAATAGGAACTAACATAACAGTATCTACAGATAAATAAGAACAAAACGCAGCAGGAAGCTCAACAGAAAAAAAACATTAACCATAACAGATTCAGCAAAATTATGTTGAGCAAATTTGTATGGTTTACGATTATACTTAAAAAAGGCCGCTAGCAGTATTTTTTTTATCGTAAGTACTTTTTGAGATTTAATCACTAATACGTTCCGGGGTATGGAAAGTCACCTGATTTTTAAATTGAAAATAGTTATACAACAAAATCTATAAAAGATACAAAGGCGCCAGTACCGATACTTTTATAGGAAATAATAAGTTCTTTAAAATGTTAATAATAATTTTAGTCTAGCTCTAGCTTTTGTGTAGTTAGTATTTTGCGAAAATGTAAAAATATTTCGTTACCCTCGTAACTAAAATTGGAATAACCACCGAATCAAAGTTTGATAAGCAATAGCCTATGTTCAAACCGATAAAATTTCTTATCATTTATTGAAAGTTTCATCAAAATTCCTCCACTAATTCTTTATTTATTCGTATACATACATTATTGTCTACAACATACGCGTTAAAAAGTATATTAAACGGAAATTTATATATTTTAGATCTTTTGTCCACTCTCTCTAGCGAAACGACGCATTCTAATAAACAATTTAAAATCTATTTACTAAATTTTACAAATAAGCTTCCCAAAAACAATTTTAAGTTGACTACTATTTCAAAAATATTTTATATTTAGAATAGTGGTTTGAAGTATAAGTATTTAATTACTTAAGAACCTCGTTCTAACCTTGTCTCATAGCAATTGCGTAGTTCTTTTCATCGAGATTGTTTCCAACGGATGCTAAATTGCAACTTCCTGATATAGCATAACTAACTGAAGTGGATTCCATAAAGAAAGCGTAATTTCCTTTTTCAGCTTTTTCAACTCCATCATCGTTTTCTGTGACCATAGCATCCGGATGACCATCCATATATTCACCAATTTGTTTAAAGAGTTCATTTTCAGATCCCTTAAAGAAAATTAAAAATTAATCGAAAAATATTACTAAAAATATCACTCTGAAAGTAAGACTGCTTGCGAATAGAAAGTTTGTTGGACAACCACTAGCGTGAAAATAAAGTTGATCGTCTGCTATGTGTAGGTGTATCTTGGTTTGAATTATACTAGGTATTGTGTCTTCAGAATGCGTTTTATCGAATTATGAAGACAATATCCTAGGGTTGAAAATAATATTGCGTCTGATGTTGTTATGTTCCAAATAACTTAGAAAACAAAAGCCTTGCTTTAGAAGATTAATAGAAAGTTCAATATAGGTTTTCCCATGATCTGAATTTTGTTAAGGACCTCTTGCTCCTATTTAAAAAAATAAAGAAGTCTTTCGAAAAGTGATACATCATGGATTCAGGTGTAGTTGCAAATATTGGGAGCATAGATAAATAACAGTCAAAATCTAGTTCTAAAGTCTGATAGCGCTTCCATAATGCAGATTAGTATATTTAAAAGTTAGAAGATGATTTTGCACTACTAAATGGAAAAACGAATGAAATTGGCTTAATACTATTTAAAAATAGTTGCCTTACTTTGTATGGCGTGAAAGTCGCATAAATAAATAATTTTTTTGCACCAGCCGTAATCACGAAGTAAAATTCAAAATTTTATGTGAAAAAACACATCACTATCTTTTACGTATAATAAATATGCAAATAATGTTCACAAATGATTAAAATATTATTCATGTTCATTTTGGGAACGATAATTACTACAGTCACCAATTCAAATTACTAGACACGCAAAATGCTGCTTAACCCCATAGATTTTTCCCAATATCTTGCTTCAATGAATTATAAACGCGCTCGCGCTCGTGGTAGCACACGCGCACGTACGCACGCATACACGCATGCACGTACGCACGCACAGCCATAGGCAGACAATTTCTGAAAACATGATTTTCTGAATCAAGGGATCCAAAAATGTGTATTTCTACTAACATTTTGACGTTGAAAAATTTTGGACGAAAACATTACTTTTTCTTTTACCTATATTTTATATATAGGCCAAAAGAAATGATAAAATGGCCGTTGCAATAAGGTGACCTCGCTTCGGATAACTTCCCCGATCGGTCTTAAGTAGCTACGTTAACAAATGTGTTTCACGTACCAGAATCATTTTTTAACTGAGAACCATTTACGTAAATATTTTTTATAAAATGTTGTAAGATCAGAGGTCATCAGGTGTCAAAATATTTACAGAAAAGCACAAAACGGAGCGTATGGCAAGGAATGACAATAAATGCAAAAGTGTACTGTAAAACACTCACTAAGCTCAAATGGGCGATCCAAACCGCCGCCGATGTCTACCTTCAAGCTGCGCTGGCCGGCTTCATGAAAACACTCTGTTACACTCGACAGCAAGGATAATTGCGCTACTGAATCAGTTTCAATGGGAAAGGCTGGGTCATCTTTTAACGATGATGAATTAAAACAACAGACCACTGGTAGATTCAACGAACAGGCGGTCATGTGTTTTGACAATGGTATAACAAGAGTAGCGCCACGTTGAAACAGGTACTTCGATTTTAATTGTCACTACGTAGAAAAGTAAGTCGGTACTATAGTTATATTTTCATTTCAAATTTTGTTAATAAAATTTTTTGTATACATGGAAAAGAGGAGAGTCTATAAGCATGATTGATTTAATCGTTTATGATGAGAGGTTACGTGAATTTGTAAAGGACATAAGAGTGATAAGAGGTTCTGAATGTGGGACGGGATCATTTTCTGGTAATGCCAAAAGTTGAGCTTGCTAGAAAGTGGGCATATAAGAAGAACGCAGTTGTAAGAAAGACTAGAGTGAAAGTGGAAAGATTGCAGGAGGATAATGTGAGAGAGGAATACGTACGGAACCTAGAGAAGAGAATGTTATCAGAAGAATCTGAATGGAAGTATGAAATTGGAAAAGGTGGCATCGAATGTGCATGGAAGAGGTTGAAAGGCATCGTGATAGAGTGTGTAACTAGAGTATGTGGAGTGAGTACGATTGGAGAGTCAAAAAAGAACGCATGGTGGAATGATGCCGTGAAAGATGCAGCAAAGGAGAAGAAAGAAATATATAAGGGAATGATTGGAACCAAAGGTAAGAACAACAGAATGGATCTACTGAAAGCGTATCGGATTAAAAAGAAGCGTCCAAAGGAAGCTGTGAAGGAGAGTAAAGAGCGTCTGAGGGCGAAAGAGGGAGTAAGAATCCAGACTAATGTTGACGGTAATAAAAGACTATTTTGCAAGTGGGTAAGGAATTCAAAGCAGGGTGTAGGGAACCGAGTAAACGGAATACGGAATAGCGAGAATGAAATGGGGTGGGATGAAAGTAAAGTGGTATTGCATTGGAAAGAATATTTTAAAGGGCTGTATGGCAACAAGCATATTGGGGCAAGTGTGAATGCAGGAAATGCTGGAATAAATAAAACCCAAGAGAACGATAGGAGTATAGGTATGCAAGAAGTACGAAATGGGATAGTTGGAGGAGTAGTTGAAGTTACAAACGAAATGTTAAAGTATGCCAGTATGCGACTAGGTGAATGGTTGTGAAAGCTATTTAATGCTTGTGTTCAATTACCAAGGGTGCCAGAGGACTGGAACAGTGCTATGATCATGCCTCTGTACAAAGGCAAACGTGGTAGATATGAATGCAAGAACTATAGACCTATAAGTTTATTAAGTGTAGCTGGGAAGGTGTTTGGTAGAATTATAATTGACAGAGTTCATATAAATCCTGAAAGGAAGATATGGGATGTACAGAGTAAGTTTATGACTGGGCGAGGGTGCGTAGATCAGATAGTTTGCAGCAAATGACTGATAAGTATTTGCGTGTTTATGAGAAAATGTATTATACGTTTATGGATTTAGAGAAAGAGTATAATAGTGTGAATAGATCTAAGTTATGGGCAACTCTAACGGACTATGGTGTAAAGGGAGAACTACTGAATCCAATAAAAGCAATGTATGATGGAAGCAGAGCGTGCGTGAACGGTAAGGTTAGAGAG
>JAHWXV010654155.1:0-11045 GCA_024586415.1 Phrixothrix hirtus
TATCAAACTATCTGGTGGCAGGCAAATAAAAGAATGCATTATTGTTTAATTAAATTGATTTCTTTTTAATAAATATTTTAAAATGCACGCTACAATACTGATACCGCTAAAAATTTGAATCAAAATTCAATTAACGCATGAAGAAAAATAAGAAAGAAACATACAGAAATGGTGGATCAGACATGTTCATTCATTTTGTTTCACATGGTATATAAAAAAATGACTTCGAATTCACGAAAGTGACATAAGAATATGATTTTAGCTTTTACTGAATCGGTGATGAGAGTTTTTCATTATTCGGGTTGATTTTAAAAGTTAATTTAACATTAAAAATTACATTCATTTTGACTTCTTTCAACGAAAAAATAGTAATAAAAATGGTGTATTGGTTTATATAAGCGCGTTACAAATTTTATTATATATTATGTAAAAATACTTTATCACGTATATAATTCAAATGTTGATGTTGCGAAATTCTTCCGTTTTGTCGTGTGCTTAGCGCCGTGTATGTGTTGGGTACCGAAATTGGGCTTTTCCTTGTTTTAAGGGATAATTACGTGAATAATCTACTTGCTAATATCATGATTCATTTTGATAGCTAATGAATTTATTACTGCCTGAGCATCTTTAACTTGGAAGCGTAGAGATAAATTATAGTTTAAATTAATGTTTGCTTATTGCGACACTTTATGTAGTAATAGATGAATAGGTTACATATGCATATTGTAACTTTGGTTTTAATGGAAATAAGACCTGGTCTGGTTGAGCAGGGTTGAGCGTTTGAGATGAAATTTAATTAGGTATATAGTTAGATTTGGAGAAACACTGTTGATTGATAGAACTTGACGTGCCTCTTATATGTTAATAATATAAGTTGATTTTATTTCTAGGAATTGCATATTTGTGTACATTTTATGTGACAGCAGACTTAATTCAATGCGTGATGTTTGTTTGTTAGTAAATCTTTTTATCAATGTCGACTAGTGTACTTTTGCATTCTGTTATAACTAATCTTTTGTACATTGTTAAGTGAACGATTATAATCTAGATAACTATAGACCATTTTAGTAAAGGTGCTGCAAATTTAATTTGCCATGTTTCCAAGGGTGTTTCCTCTGTTTCAATTTAATTTCTAGAGACAATCGTCACTGTTACGCGGAAACTGACTCAGGAGACTTTCGGCTTTCTTTCTTTCTTTTCAAGTGTCATGTGTATGTTTGCGTTAATGACACTCACGATCTTGAAATCGTTATCTGTTTGGTCTATTTTGTAAGTTTTCGTTACGGGACTTCCTTTAATTCGACCTACTTCCCTGTGCTGAGCTGCCGGCCTTGATTTAAACAGAGATGCCCAATTTTGAAAGTAATTTGGAAATTGCTGCCTACAAAGCTACAGAAATAATTGTTAAAAAAAAGAAGCGGACTACCATCAAAAGCTTTAAGATCTGAAAGGTGGTTCAGAGTTTTCACGTATATTTCCGCCGAGATAATTAACTTTTCAGTAGAGGAAGCATTTTAAAATATTCCTTTTGTTGGATAATCAAATAAAATCGTTTTTACGTTAAATTCCTATTTGAGCTTTTAAATAACCATTGGAATGATCACAGCAGTTCATGCTCTGAGAGCTCAGGAAAATTTCGTAACCCGAATCCCCAGCCACAAAAATAGCAACCTATTCAATAAAAACAGACGTAGTAGTTCATATCACTACATTTGGAATTCATTATCAAATATGCAAGAACAAAATAAAACTAAGAAGATTTTAGACAAAGAGGAGCTTCAAAGACAGTCCACAATACCTATAATTGGGATTAGATGGCCAAAAGCCTGATAAACGCTTTATAGCAAATAGTAGAAAGTTCAGTGGAAGGCGAGTCGCAAGTGATTGTAAACTGTTAACTGCGTCCGTGCATTCGATGCACATTCTGAACCCAATCGTCTGTCGTAACAAACTGAAAAACCTAGATGTATTGACGTTGATAGACAGATTATTATAAAAGATTATTATAAAAGATATCTGACAACACAATTTCAATATGAAATACGTCATTTTCAAGGCATCAAAAGCAAGTGATAGAAGAGGGTTGCACACTGAACGAACATAATTATGATAGCATCCTCCATCTAGCCTCATGTGGAAAGTAATGTCCTTAGGAGTCTACCAGACCAAGTGGAGGGCTTAAAGTCAACTCTGTTGTACCCATTTTAGAACAGAGTTTGCAGAAGACTCCTTATCAAATGTTCCGGTCTCTAGATCCTAGAGGCGGAGAGAAGATACGTTGCAGCCCTTCTGAAAATTAAGCAGGTTTTTTGTGTATTAGGTGGGTGCAAATGAAATGTTGGGAAAACAAGCACCACCTTATGTTCATTCTATTTATCTAGCAATGCCGCTTCTGAGACGGGAGTTGGTCCAGATGGCCGAATCTGGAGAACGAAGCAGTGCTTCATAGAATGAATATATTGAGTTTGCATCGTCTGTTGTGCACGCCGTTAAACAGCAGGACACCATGTCTGAGAACAAACACCGTCCTCGGTCAATTTTTGGTGTATCTAACGTAGTTTCGCACAATAACGTTTCACTGAGATACCCTATTCAATTGTTAGGAACCTCCGATGAATAACTACAACTGCAAATTACCACTAGAATCAAGATACCTGTAACGGTTGTGCTTATTAGAGAACCCCTTTTCTTAATTACTGGTCATCATAGGGCGTAGTTCGTTTCTGGCGAGAAGGGAAATGCAGAATTCACGACGTCTTGCCTTGTTAGAAGGTGTCAAAGCATGAGACACTTCACTATCTAACTTTTTCACCACACCAAGAGCAGTTAACAGTACTGCGATGAACACCAAGCTCTCTAATCTCACGTGTTTCATGTTGCAATTTTGTATACTTCCTACGAAATTTTGCAACCAACAGCCTATGGTTTGTATGTTAGCTGTATTCTAGTCAATCGCTTTTTTAACGTTTACAGTAGCCTTGTGGAGTATTCCACTTTATACTTGCACAGAAAAATGATTCACAAGTCAGCTTTCTGCATGTTTACTCTAATGCAATATGCGTGCACACGAATCTTGAACTGATCGTCACACATATATTCACGACTGAGAGATTCTATTCTGCCATGAAAATGTCGGTCACCATGCAACGGTACCGCTTTCTTTTTCTCTATTTACACCTAATGGACATAACAAATGGTAACTTTAATACTCTGTATTATTTGGTATACATGTCAATCAAATTATTAATTAACTAAATTATTGGAAGCTTTCTAAACAGATCCTTTGCCTGCTGCCGTGAGGATGTTTGTTGGTCGCGACGGTTTAATTGATTTATTATCAATCTAGAGGTTGTTCGAGCGATTTATTTATTTGAATTAGCGGTCATCGCCCAGCAAACTTCTTTACTTTTGTAGCACATCCCTATTGCTTGGAACTGTTACACCGAATACAGTTATTTACCTTTTACCTGTTAAGGGCTTTTGATCAAAATCAAACTTTGTCATTTTCTCAAACAAATACAAATGCCAGTATAAAATGTTTTATTAAAGTATAAATAAAAAATAAATCAGAAGCATTTAACAAATAAAATAATCTCAATAACAGAATTATTGTAAAATAATTAAATTAGATGATATTAAAAGTTATTTAATTTATGGTTTAGATATTATTATTGTTCAAGAACGATTTTAAATGTCTAAATACAAAAAGAATTAAACAGCTTGGTCTAAAGAAAGGTGTTTGTGTTGTTACCTGGATTTTGAATAAAAGAAACTATTCATTTTTATTTAAACTCAAATAAATGCAAGTTATTTTAACTTTTTAAATCGAACGTCTTTTAATGAATTAATTAATTTTGAAGCGAAAACTAATCTTACTGTTGTTGAAGCGAAGCTGTTTTCTGATTTGTTTGATTTTCATACTTTTACTTATTTCATACACTAGATTGTGTTGAAATTAATTATTCATTACACCCACGCTCGTAGGTGTAACAAATTAATAATCATTTGTTCCTTCTCTACATCAATTCGTAACGATGACTGGTTCACTACGCTTTAGACTGATTTAACTTAGTTGATAAGAAAAAGGCATTACTTTTAAGTTGTGTTGCCCTCATATAACCTTTCCACAGTTAGTTTATCCAATACGGCTGCTTGCTTTTTATTTAAACCAATGAGTTTAAATTTGGTTTTTGGTTAGTTGCTTCAGATAGTTTTTGCGTTAATTTGCATAGATCGTGTCAATTTGCGGAATCCTTGCATTAAACCTTAACTTAGATATGTTTGTGGCAAACTTGATAAACTTCTCCTTGCATATTTTAAATTTACTATCTATTGAGATGGTCACGCATTTGATTTAATTTAGCAAAACTGCCGTTTTATATACTTCTAAAAACGTAGCCTAGAGGGATATTACAGCTGGGTTAATTTACGTTTATGTTAACTGATTTTATTTATGTCTAAGAATTTTATATAAACAATTTTATTTATTCTTAGGCATGTTGGCGCGAATTAAAATTATTTTTAATGATTACATCATAGCAGGAAGAATGACAGAATTGTTTAACATTTATTAGAATATTTTTAAATCAACCTGTACGTATTTCTTAGTTTTAATTTAGTTTTTAATTTGGAAAAATATACTCTGATAAACATTTATTTACAAAACAAGAAAGACTTTTATTTACATGCTTCTTAACATCAATATGAATTACCTAATTTAAAGGAATATGTTTAAATATTTATTATTTGCAATATTATGTCCGGTTACTGTTAATCGATAAAATAAAACAAAATATATACATAATCAAATATTTTGCTTCGCAATACCCGTAAAAAGTTGTACAGACTGCAAATGTTAGACAACCCACCTTACTTGGGTTATTTGAACGAAGCACTAAATATGGTCTAGTGATCTTACATACATGCGAGATCGTTTATTTGTGTACCGTATCTTTTTTATTTGGTTTAAAATGCAGACCATAATACCTATTTGCAGTAGAAACTCTTTTAAAGCAACAGGAATTTAATATAACACAATTTACGTTCGGACCTAACATAATTCACGTTCGGCGTCTTTTCAAATGAATGCCGGTCTGTTATCACGACCAGCTATGTTGAATTAAAATAGGGCGTCGTAAACTCGGCGGTTTCTTTTGTATTAAATTAACCTCTTGGCTAGCTGGATCTCTTGAAAACCTTTTTAATGTAACGTTAGGGTCGCAATGTTATTCGTTTATATTATTTAAGGACAGAGAATTGTTTTCAAAGGTCAAGGAACCTACTAATAGTAACCTTGGGGTGGGTTGCATCAAAGCCAATTAAATATTTGATTACAATTAAATTCTATATTCAAAAACTAATTAGTTAATAATATTCCAGCCTCGCAAGCCATTTGGTTGATAGATTTAATTGCAATCAAATATTTAATTGGCCTTTATGTAATCGGTCCTTGGAGTTGTAACATAACGGACGAATCCTGTCACTACTTCTATGGGGTGAGCAACAGTTACCGCACAAAAAGAAACTCATGTATTTAACACAAAGCTAAATAAAACTAAACTATATCACTATCATAAAATTTTAGGGATGTGGTAATTACCCCTTTAACTCCCTGCATGCGTTGTTATACCTGTTATTTAATTCGCGGTTAGATTTTTTAAAATATATAACCAGAAAAGTGGTATATAACTAAATATATAAACTTTTCCGTTTATATACCTAATTTAACAACTGTCACAATTAACCCCAAAATTTACAGTAAATTAGTGTTTTTTCGGAATATGCTAAACGAACACAAAAAATGTTGTTTGATACTCGTGCGGTGTTACATTTCAGCGCACTTGTGTCGAAAATAACTAGTTTGCGCCGCAAACCGGCTATGTCGATTGTCACGTTCTGATATATTTCCCAAACTGTTGTGATTGCTGGAGTAACGTAATGATTATGCTACAAAACAAGCACATTATGGTTAATAATGGTACTAGTACTGTTATGAAGCGGAGTAAAGTTTGATATCAAATTGTTCTAATTGGCTGATAGTTGTTGTAAGCGCAAAAGATAGTGTACGATACAAGATCTTTAAGGCTCCTATGCACTTGATTAGGCAACCTAAAATGCAATAATGAAATATTATTAGTTGCGATATTTAGCATTGTTTCAATATTACGCTTCCGTAATTAATTAAAAAATATGAATAAAACTATGGTTTATAAACTCATACTGTTTCCACGCCACGTTATGAAATTATTTTTAAAAATTTTAGTTGCAGCTATTAAAAACTAATAATATTTGATTATTGCATTTTGGGTTGCCTAATCTAAATTAGCAAAATTTGACCCTTCGGTTTTCGTTTTCATACCCTTTTCTGGGCTTGTTATAAAGCACTTACCCATTTTGTATCATACTATACTATCCTGGATTAGTTTCCCGCTAAATTAAAGCGTAAAATTAAGAAAGCAGCTGGTGGAAAACAGAACGAATGCCACCAATGGTGATCTGTGTTTATGTATTCAATGTTTGCATTTCTTACAACTATATTTCTTCGGTATTGGCAGACTTAATTTGCTACTTACACATCTATATTTCACTCTGGAAGAGTTTCGCTGTCAGTAAAGGCTTTTGACGTGCAAAAGTAGTTGGAAGTTAAGAGTTGCAAATGGTTTTTTGTCCGAATGACACACAATAGCTTTTCGCTTACTTTTTGATACCCAAGAATCTCTGAAAATTAAACACAATCTACTAGTAATGAAGTTATTTGACGTAAGAGGACAGAAAAGAAGCATTTTCTATCCTCAAAAATGACATTGAAACACTTTCTGTAAGTAGGCAAAAACTATTTAACGTTCATTTCTATGGAATTAATACAGGATACATATAAAATAAACTTGTCCATTTTAATTACCATTTGCAATAATTCGACTCTGCATAAATGTAAGTCTGGGTTATGTAGGATCGAAAATTTAGTTGTTTTGAGTGTATCACTGGATTTTATTTATTAACGACTACCTTTTGTCGTTCGGCTTATCAGCTATCTCAGTTGAAGTCGTATGGCATGAGTTCCTGGTGCTCGTGGCGTTACTTTATGGTTATTTGTGACTCGTAATTACTAATTCGTAGGCAAATTTCACTTTTGGGCCACGTTGTACATTTATAGTTCTGATTCCGTTGGTTTATTTTCGTAACTAATTGTATACTTTATATTTACAAAAGCTTTATTTGCTCCTTGGGAATTTATTTTGTACCGTAAAATAACCTTTCAATTTATTTTTAAATCATAAATACTCTATTAATTCAACTAATCAACTGCGATTTTTAACCGTTTAATTACATAAAACGTTTTCAAATATTTCACCATTTACATTACCTAATGTAACCTTCTTAGCATATCATCTAACGTTACTATACACTAAGGTTTACGTGTAATTATTTAGGATATAAAATGGCTGCGATAGTGGCAACGCGCGATGTGTAAATTGTTTTGGTGTCTTTATTTGAAATGTTGCAAGTATTTAATTTCAAATAATAAGTCCTATATATGACTTTGTTGCGCCTTTGACTAGGCCCAAAGATGATTTGAGATCTGTTAATATCAGGGACGGTTTACATTAAGGAAACCATACCAGAATAGGTTCTAGATATTGTTTTGGGGGTTATGCACGAGGAAATAAACAATACCACGGCTAAGACCACCTTATTATTTGGGGTTAGAAAGTAAATATATCGAGAATACGTTCGTCAGTACAATCAAGGATGGGTTTAGATTGTTGTATTCGAGACACAAAGAGCATCTAATTTTGAAATATTAATTATCTTTTATAGTTAAATTTGATCAAAACCAGGTTAAAACTTGGTTTTTTGAAGTATTATATAGTTTGGCATTTTGATTTGGTATACAGAGATATTTCTTAACTACTAATATAATTTGCATAACCCTGTAAATTTTTATAATTTTACAGTTCCCATAATTTTAAACGTTACATTGTATTTCTATAACTAGAGGTCTCGGCATACATCAAATTTGTATTAAATTATTTTCCTAACTTTAGCAAGTGTTGTTTATCACCTATTAGTTTTTTATTTGGAGAAATATATATATGATTTTTATTTACATTCATTTTGAGTATTAAAATCTTTATATCTATTTTATCTTATGCTTAATGATTTATATTGTTTAATATTTTAAATTAAACTATATATTGGTTAGCATTTAGTTTACTTAATTCTGAATTCTTTTAAGTTATTAAATGCTTCCAGTTGCATATTTTGTACATTTAATTTATGAAAATATTTAACGATTATTTGAATTTAACTTTGGTTATTATTTATTGTGTAAATCCGCTAACTGGATTTGTTAACTCGAAATAAGCATAAGACTTAATTCTAATAATCGTTACATAACCAAATTAAAATTCACCGCTAACAATTAATTTATAATCATGTTTTGATTGTGTAGGCCGTCACAACCAAAACATTTCATGTGCATTAACCAAATAGTTAAAGCCATGGGAATTTGTACATTTTGGGGTTTCAACCACAAAAATAAAACAAAAGCTACATAATAATATACAGTCTAACGTAACTCCATTATGAAATGTTAAAGGATCATAGCCCACTATAAAAGAATGTGAAATAGAAATTTTTATTTATATAAATTTACATGTGTATAAAACTTAAGAAAATTTAAAAAATTAAATATATATAAAGTAGAACTGCCACTAGCCGCTCAAATCGCCTCTTTATATACACTTTCTACACCCCCTCCAGATGCCTAGCTCGACCGGCAACAAGGACTCGTGATTGGTTCCGATGTTTCCATGATTGTTTTAGGTGTGTTTTCGTTTTTAGTCTCTATGCTACTTTTTATGGGTTCCTTTGGGTTATCCTTAGCAATATGTCTGTTAACTAGAACGAGTTTCCACGCAGAAAGTAATCGTAGGGCATCATCTTTGGATTCCAGATAATCAATTTTAGTTAGTACCTTCGCGTTTTCAAAATCGATATTGTGCCCTGTGTTTTTCTTATGTTCTGATAACGAGGATGTTGAATCTTCTTTCTTAACAGCATTTAGGTGTTCCTCTTTTCGGACGTTAATCTTTCTATTTGTTTGGCCTATATATGATTTATTGCATCTCGCACAAGGAATGACTTTCTAAAGGAATTGCGTCTTTGGAATTCCGAAGATGGTGTTTAATTTCGTGTGAACTGCGAAGGTCGTTTCTGTTTTATACTTATGTAAGATTCTGCTAATTTTGTCGGTGGTTCCTTTAACATACGGTGGGTGTACTCGTCAGTTGTCTTTGTCTTTGTTTTTGATTTTTTTAAAGGCGGTTTTAAATCTGTATGCGTGAAACCATTTTTTAGTAAAGCGTTTTCTAGTATCTCCAATTCTTTATTGTGATTTTCTTTATCTGCTAGTCTTTGAGACTTTGTAATTAAAGCTTTTATAATGGAGTTTAGGTATGCTGGGTGATAGTGAGGCTTTGCATTTAAGTATTTATTGGTCTGAGTTGCTTTTCTGTAAACTGCGTCTTAGATTACCATGTTTTCTTCTTAATTAAGGCGTCTAAAAGTGACAACTGATTGTTGACTTCTATTTGATTCTTTTGTGAAGGCCATTCAGGTGCTCAAGAAAAATTTCTAATTCAGGTTTTCCGTGTGTCCATATCTTAAAAGTATCATCGACATAACGTAACCGCGATATTGATTTAAGAATTGCAGTTTCTATAGCTTTCACTTCAAAGTCCTCCATAAATAAGTTAGCGATTGCTGGTGAGAATGGTGATCTCATAGGTGCTTCTTCTGTTTATCGTGATCTTTGATTATTGTATATGAAATAGATATTCTCTAAGCGATGTTTTACAAGTATGGGTTATATTTTCGTTGTATTATTTCCAACGATTCGTTTATAGCTATGTTAGTAAACAGCAATACGTCAAGAAAGTCGTCAGGTGGAATATTTTAATTTTTTAGCAGATCAATTAAGTGGTTAGAATTGTTAACGCACAATGTGGCTTTTGTATAGTAGTCCCTATTTAGATCACTATTGGTCGAAGAGGAGCTCCGTCTTTGTGAATTTTCGGAAGACCGTACAATTTAGGACATGTCGATGATTTCTCCATTGACATTAGTTTTTCTTGCATTTCCTTATTGCTAGAAGTATCTTTAACTTTCTTTTTCGTGGTTTTCCCCAAGTAAGCAGTAGGATCTGTAGTAATGGCTTGGTATGTGGCATCATTTAGCAAGATTTTTATCTTGGTCAATATGAACTCTACACAAACCGCGATTTTTTTACGCGTAAAAAGATAAGGGGGGCACAGCGTGTATGTACAAACGTCAACAGTAATGATTGGAAAATAAGTTACCAAGTAAAAATCTTGAATTATAAGGAATATAAATTGTCACGCTACTCTGGTACTTTGTACCGTTAGAGAGATGGACGTAAAATATTTGCTGTTATGTTGACTTTGTAAGCTTGACTGGCTCGGTAGTTTTAGTTCATAGTACATGCAACATCTCAAGGGGTTCAATACATAATTTATAATCCTCTGTCTTAAGTTGCGAAGGTAATGTTATAAGGTTTTTCACCAGTCTAATTGTGCATCATTACGATTCGATGATACGATTTATATTTTATTTGAAATAATGTATTCGGTATTAAGATTCGAATTATATCTTTAATAAAAGTATGATGCTTTTTATATATGTATTTTAAATATTAAATTCATTATTTACACTGTACAGTTCTTATATGCTATGATATGTACAATTCTATGGTTCTATATCATCAAGTTTGCCATGCATTTCACGCTCTATAATAAATCTATGCTACAAGATGTTATTGTAAAGTTTCAGGTTATATTTGTTTGCATGCATAATTTATGGGAGTGTTAAAGTGTATCTGTGAATCAACAATTTAGGCAAGGGGGTAAATGGCAAGGTATTCTTTATTAGTTATGCCTTTTGTAGGTTACAAAGTATTAATTCAAATAGCAGTTGTCCAAGATGCTTTTCTACTTCGTATTATTTCGGGGCTATTTGCACAACAG
>JAHWXV010654159.1:0-11468 GCA_024586415.1 Phrixothrix hirtus
GGTTAGGTTAGGTTAGGTTAGTTAAAAGTTTAATGGTGCACTTGCAATTTAAAATTGTGGGCGATTTCCCGTAAACAGTACATGTCGTTCACCGAATTCGGCAACAATTTCCATTACGTTTGCTGCAGTTTATTTGTACATCCGCCGTTTTGCGGTGGTAGGTGACCTGCGACGCTTTCTTCAGCGAGGTTTTCGTTTAACGATTTGTTCTTTTTCGGGGCTTCAATAAATTTCCATATAGATGGATAATACGCAGATATTTGGGATGCAAACCTCCTATGCCAACCTTCTACCGCATTATTTGTCTTAGGTAGATTGGCCAAACACCCATCGTAGCAATTCCTAAGGAATATAAGGAACTGCGGTTCCAATGTTCCACGACGACGATCATATCTGCATACCCAGGTTTCCTCGAAGTAGTTTAACAGAAGTCGTAAAATGTTGTCATTTTGATTATAAAATTCAGATTCTACGAGCACCTCTAAATATTATACAACTGGATTCATAGACACAAATACAAGAACCGCACGCTGCCTTACGTTCAATGCAAAATCAGGCATGTCTGTGTACAGTTGTAAAATCTTGGGGCACTTTTAAATTTTTCTATAAATGCTCTGAGAAGAGTAGAAAAAGTAACTTCTTATCTCAATTTCAGGAAAAACTCTTTAAATGCACTGTTAGCTACTGGTTCGAAATATGTCATTACTGTGCGAAGAGTGAAACCGCCTTGGAGATTTTTCACTGCACGAAGTAGTCTTATATATGTTGCTTTTGTTGTGTTCGGAAGTAGGACATACACAGTTGGCAAGACATTGTTGTTTTTAAATCCGTGTATTTGTATAAACTTGATAAAAAAGCGGGAGCGTAGTTTTAAATATGCCGTCAGCATACCAGTGGTCACATTTTCAAACTGTTTGCGGTTGAAAAGATCAAAATCCTTTCGTGGTCTTCTGATCCGCTATGGAAGAGTAGAAAATCTTCGTTCTTATGCGTTTTCTAGTAGTCACCCAATAGTTATAACTCCTGTGTTGAAGATGGACATGGCGGCGCCCTACCATCAGTAACCCTGCTTCCTTGTATCGTTCTCTTCAAGGCGTTTATTGGAGGCAATTTACAGGTGACTGTTGATGCAATATTTTGCAGTGTTTCCCTGAGAACTTCAACTGGAGTTTCAGAATGTGTCATAACCCGATCTTTGATTTCATAAACTTTCTTCCTTGCTTCATTCTCGTCCTTATTAGGAGGACGGCTATGGTTATCTGATTCCCAAATAACAGAATAGCCTTTTGTCCAACGCCATGCTCTGCATTTTGTGCTGTGATGTTTTATACATCGCCAGATAAATTTATTACCGGCTCTATTCCAATATATAAACCGACAACAAATTAATTTAGAAAGACACATACATATATATTTCAAAAAGGCAAAATATGTTTCTAAATGCAACCCCCTTTTTAATGAAAAATTAGCAAACATTGAGCAAAAAAAGTTATAAAAGCGCAAAACTTACATACCTTTTCCTTCCTGTACAAGAAGCCCTTTTCGAGGAGCAATTTTGAACATTTCTGACTATCGATGAATTCTAGCATTTTGATTTTTAGGGACACTTTATACAAGCACTGTTCATCACTTGATTATGAGAACGACATTAAAAGGTGTTTGTTTAGTTTCACGCTTATATACTCTACGCCTCATTACGGCAACATGCAAATAGGTTACTCATTAACTAATAATTCTTTAATATATATTTAATGGCCATAGGTATGCCCCATTTAGAAAGTACTATTGATTTAATGACGTCTAATGGACGTCCACTCTTTAGGAACTTATTGGACATATCACTTATATTGACGACACCTTTTAAATGTTTATCCAGGGTAATTATCTTGTATCGAATTGCCGACAACGGTCCATCCTAATCATAGGTAAACTAATGATCTAATGTTGTAAGATATTGTATGCATTTTCCAGCGAATATTAGCAATGTTAAAGTAAAAAAATCAGAAAACCCTAATTTCCAGATATCAGAAAAAGGAGATAAAAGCAATGCACTCAATAGCTTGCATGTTATTTCATGGACGTCGTTTTAGCGGCGCTGTTATGTCGCAGCGCTGTTTTATCGCGGAGCTGTTTTTGTTGCTGTGGTATTTTAGCGACACCGTTTTGCCGTGGAATTAATGTTAGTAAATACGAACGAAGCCCTTATAAAACTCAATTTTCAGGACCAATGTCAAAACGACGATATAATACATCTAGGCACTTTTTCTTTTGAAGAAGCTAAATTTTTAACTATTATTGATTTACTCTCAAGATATACAGTAGTTTAAATTAACCAATTGAAATAAGTACATTCAACTTTATTAGAAAACATTTGAACATTAAAATTATAAAATAAAAGCGAAAAAGCGAAAATACGAAAATACGAAGATCCTCATAAGCGTAGTACTCACGTACAATCAATCAATTCATACAGCAACAGGCTATACCCCTTTTGCATTGCTTTATAGCCGTTATGGAAATTTAAATGCGTCCGGAATTGACTTGGACAAAACAATTTTTGAATTATATAATCAAAAACGAAAAGACAAAATATTACCATTTTATGAACAATTATACGATATATAACTTAAAAAAGGTAATCTGCGATTAAATAAATTTAATACAAAAGAAGAAACTCTTAGGATTAATGAACCAATAACTTATTTCACTAGACAAAGAGTTAGGAAAACAGATCCACATTGCGGTAGAGTTAATATCACGGCAATAGGTAAAAATAAAATGTCAGGAATTAGAGAAAAATCTGAACGAAACACTAATATACATAAATGAAAAGTAAAACGAATTAAAAAAAATTGTCATTGCAGGATGATCCTATTCAACCAGAACCTGGGATTTCAAATCCAAACAATTAAAGGAAACTGTTTGTTAGACACCATAATTAATAAGTAAATTACGTTGTGCTAACATTAGAAATTTAAATAAACTACCATTTAATTTAAATTTCTAAATAATTTTACTGTAATATAAAATAACCAATAATATTAAGTTTTAAACTAAGTTTCACAGATTATAAAAATTTATAAGTTTACAAGGTTCAAAGTGCCCGTAATAAACAAATCCCGCGTGAGTTTCAAAATTTGTGAAAAAAAATAAAACTTCTAAGCATTGGTAAGTAAAAATGGAATTATGCAATGAAACATTTTACATAAAATCTCTTGGAGTAAAGACGTCGCCAAAGATGAGCCCTATTTGCCGCTGTCTATAAAAAGCAACCTACATTTAAGCTGTAAAGTGCAAAGGAAAAAATCACGATTTGAACAGAAATTTAACGTTCGCTATTTCAAACATGAAACCAAAGACTTTGAAATCTGGAACCAGTCATTAGATAGAAAATACAGAAGTGGGATGTTCGAATGTTAATATAAGACCTGATAACGCAATTTCGCTTTATCTTATCTTTCCTGTGTGAGTGAGTATCGCTGGTGAATTAATCAAACGAAGACAAGTTTTAAAGTCTGTTGAAGTCAAAATGTAGATCATCTCACTTGGTGTCAAGTATGTGTGCATCGTGGCATTATTAAGTTCTGAAGTTTACATATCAACATAAATTAAATTTTGCTAAGGTAAACAGGGGATTAAAAATCTAATTGTCATAGGCGCATCTTAAGAGAAGACCGCAAGTTTGAATTGAAAATTTAAAGGAGACGTAAATCCTTTTAAAGACAGATGAACTGGAATTTGAATAGCCAGATGGAAGTCTAAGAATTTAAGCTAGAAGAAAATACAAACGAAAATTTAAACCGTAAGTGTATTTATCAAATCATTTTAAAACGTTCAATGAACAAATAAAAATAAAGGTGCTTCATGTTAGTTATTTTAATTTTTAAAATTCTGTTTTAATTTTGAATAAATATTTTTAAAAGAACCAGAAGTTCTTGCTCTGATGCACTTTAATAAATTTGCAGTAAATTCTTGTTTACCGTGAGACTTCACAGCAAAACTCGTGGCAATAAATCCGAAACTTCATGGCGAAGAATATGTAACGAAATGTTCAAAATTAAATGCAGACATTAAATTCGAAGGAAACCCAAGATACAGGAATTATAAATAACACGATATATCAAGAAAGAAAAGGCAAAACAACCGATATTTTACTAGGAATTTTAGTAAGAAATTTAGGTTTGCTTCGGAACCACTACAAAAGATATAAAAAACGAATAATGGGAAGAACAAATTCATCCAGCAGAGTCTAGGAAAATTAAAATCGATCTAACGTATAATGTGCCATAGTAAAACAAAAATTGGAATATCAAAAATAGTGTCGATACGGGTACAACAAGTTGTCCTTACTAATTAACAAATTTAGAAAATATTTTACAAATTACGTATACAAAATAAATTTCACATAAAAGTATTTTATAACATTATAAGACAAATAACGAAATTGTAACACAATTCGGATTCCTTAAAGAGTATGAAAATAATTACGTTATATACACGTGGTAAATTTTAAAAAATGTTTAAGATATGAAAATTCAAGATATCAGTGGCGCTGTCTGCTATAGTCTATGGAAACTGATAAGTAAATCTGTATTTTTACAAATAATCATATTACAAATTATAGTCAAAGGAGGTCTCCTTGAAAATAATTATTTGAATTAATTAATGAAAATACCTTTACAATGAGTGGATGAATTAACCATAAAGGTATTAAACAATACCTCATAATTTATCTAACAACAAGATTAGAGAAACAAAAGAGAACTAATTAAAATTTGAAAAAACACTTAATTAAAGTTTTGACAGAAATGTATAAAAATGTAAAAACAACAAACTAATGTTTACTTTCTCTTACGTAAATGAATTATAGGTAAAAGAGAAAGTATTGTTTTCGTCCAAAATTTTTGATGTCAAAATGTTAGCGGAAATACATGTTTCCGGGTACCCTGATCACGGAAATCATGATTTTGAAAATGGTCTGTGTGTGTGTGTGTGTGTGTGTGCGTGCATGCGTACGTACGTGCGTGCGTGCGTGCGAGCGTGTGCACGAGCGTGCGTGCGTGGGTGCGTGCGTGCGTGCGGGCGAGCGAGCGTGCGCGCGAGCGTGCGTGCGTGCGTACATGCGTGCGTGCGTACGTGCGAGCGTGTGTGACGTGCGTGCGTGCGTGCGTGCGTAGGTGCGTGCCCGCGTGCGTGCGCGCGAGCGCGCGCGCATACGTGCGCGCGTGCGTGCGTGTGTATGTGAGTGCGTGCGTTCGTGCTTGCGTGCTTGCGAACATGAGTGCGTGAGTTCGTGCGTGCGTATGTGCGTGCCTGAGTGCGTTTGTGTGTTTGTGTGTGTAGGTGTATGTGTGTGTGTGTGTGTGTGTGTGTGTGTGTGTGCGTGTGGGTGTGCGGTGCGTGTGAGTTTGCGTGTGCGCGTGCGGGTGCGGGTGCGCGTGCGCGTGCGCGTGCGCCTGCGCGTTGGCTTGTGCGTGTGTGCGTGCGTGTACGCGTTCGTGTGCGTGTGTGTGTGCGTGTGCGTGTATGTGTGCGTGTACGTGTGCGTGTGTAGCTGTGAACAAAATATCTCAAAAACGAAAAGTCATATATGAACGAAATTTTATATTTAAGTTTATATCCACCTGAACACGTGACCGCAACAATTTCATTAAAATCGAAAAACCAGAAGTGCACTTTACTATTGTCATTTTTTGATTTTCACGATTTTCTCGAAATCGGCTATAACTGTGAAATTAAAAATCGTACATAAATGAAAATTTATTTTTGGAATCCAAACTGCCTTACCATGCTAAATCAAGCAGTTGTATAAAATCTAATAACCGGATGTACAACTTTATTTCTCTTATTTTTAGGTATTTTCAGAATTTTTCGTTTTTCGCGATTATCTGGAAATCAGCTATAACCATATTTTTAAAACTTATAAAATTTCTTAACCATTTATTGGTCATTCATATACTTTAAGCTATTTCTCAGAAGCTTTTCCGTAAATCGAGTAACCGGAAATACCTTCACCGTTAACTCTAAATAAAATAACTATGAAACTAAAAGTCCTAGCTAAATGAAAATTTATATTTGTGGCCATAACTACCTTGTAATGTACCTACACTTCCACATCCAGTTTTCATTTTTGCTAAATGATTATTTCAATAATTCTAAAGTACAAACGCGATGTTGAAATAGGGCATAGTCACATTAATTGGACATATTTAAATTATTTAAAAACATTTCGTTAATTCAATACTAACAGAACATCCTGTAGATATTTCATTTAATTATTGCTTATATAATTACCGAGTGTTAACCGATTATTATGTTCATTTATTTGTTTACTTTCACTTCTTAGTTAACGTCACATTTATTTCAATTAGATTAGATATATTTTAATGTTTCTTGTATAAAATAATCTAAGAGTTCAAGATTCTTGACCTAACCCAACAAAACATTACCTATGTGGGTCAAGAGATTTGAACTTTGTATATAAATAATACGAGTTTTTCGAACTGATTAGAAAACTGTAGGTTAGTTTTAGTCATTTATAGAAAATTTTACATTATAGTATTTAGTTTAATTGCTTTATTTCAATTAAGATGTAGTTTATTTATTTAATGATCGATTTGTATTTATATCCGCTATATTGTGTATAATTTTGATTCAGCTATTCCATGTAGTTTAGACTGTAATACTATTTTGGTTAATTACTTTCAATTAGAAACAGTAGCATTAATATTTATTACTACTGTTTCAAGAGCATAAAATTACGCATCTGATACTGTATTAATTAATTGTTAAAATTATTAATTAAGCAAATGTAAGGGCTAGAAAGTTGTTTCTCCTTGAAGTCACCGATAACCATTTTATATAAAAGCCAACGCGTGAAGTTCGATTCTTTAGAATCAGCTCTACCGGCCTAGCAGTCGAAGAGCTACTCCTCAAGTAATTTAGAATTATAGAACCTATTCCGCCCCATAGTTGCGTAGGGAATTAGTTCTATTGGTAGAGTAAATTTCAGCGTTGTTAAAATTGCTAAAATTCGTAATATTACTTTTCATAATTAAAAATTTAGAGTAAACGAAATAATCTTATTTAAATACAGGCCGCATTTTTCCCAAATTTGGAGGGAGGAAACGCTCTGTTACGACGTAAAAACCACGAAGATTGTAACCGTGCATTTTGTTTTGAATTAAGCAGACAGATTGTATACTGTTTGGCTAAGGATTATTTATGCAGACACTCATCGTATTGTTGAAAAGCATTACGTATTTCTGTTCGTAGAGGGCTTGAGAGGACACCCGGTCCTCTTAAACAGACGTTAGTCAAAGTAAAATAATCCAGCACCAAACAATAAGTATCTAACGTAAAAATACACACTTGAAAACAACATTCTTGCAATTATAAATAGAACCGCTAACGCACAACAAACCTTCGCCATTGTGTCTGCTCATTTTCCGTTAGATCGATCGAATCAATAATAACAGTTTAAAACTGCACTAGTACGACACCTAGTATCCGCTATTTAAAGAGAAACAACCGCTAGCTAATTTTAAAAAGTTTATATCATTGATGTAATTTAAATCTTGTAGAATTCACTTTAATGTTTTAATAAATGATTTTCTGCTATAAATACTTATTATCGAAGGTATAATTATACAACTAAATAATAAATAATTATATTACAAAAGTAATATAACCACAGTTCATTTAAACACTTGGAAATACAGAATAAAATAAAATATAGAAATGCAGCACAGTTTAAATAGAAAGGATGCAAATATTCTGAATTTAAGAATTAATTATAAGCAGTGTTAATTAAGCTAAACTACATTACTGTTAATGTAGTTTTAAAGCACTATTGCTTTAAAATTAAATTCAAACAAATATAACAGTTTGAATGTGTACACCGAGCTCTATAAATAAAAGAAAAGTACAATTAGCTCACAAACTACAACAAAATTCAAAATCAAAAGTGCTAATTGAGTTAATTAAACTAAAGTCATGACACAAAAAGTATATACAGAGTGTAACAAAAATTAAAATAGTAAATAACCTTAAACCAGTGCAATTTATAAGCCTCAGTTCACACTGGAAAGCAGCCGTGTAAATAATTTTAACCTGTACTTATTTTAAGTAAGTTTTAACCAGTTTCCGCAGCATCCGAAAGACAGTTCTGGACCCACACTTAGACTTGAAAGCTAACTCGCGGTATTTGTAATACCGTTCAAGCCCCAGCTGGACACGTTACAGCCTTTGTAGGCCAAATCAATAAGTTGGTTAAAATCAAACAACCGGAAGTTTCACTTTATTTCTGTCATTTCTAGATATTTTCCGAATATTCGTTTTTCGCGTTTTTCATGAAATCGTCTGTAGCAATTGTTTTAAAACTTAGTATATTTTTTAGCTACTTAATTCCGTTTTATATGAACTAAACAGTTTCTCTAGTAAACTTTCGAAAATGGAGTAACCGGAAGTACTTAAAGTATTAATTTTGAACAACATATCTCTAAAACTAAACATTATATAAAAATGTAGTTTTATATTTAAGTTTTATATCTTTCGCACATGAGACGGAAGCAATTTAGTAAAAATTGAATGACTGGAAGTGCCACTTTATTCTTGCGATTTTTAAGTTTTTTTGCATTTTTCTCGAACACAGGTCTAACATTTTCTTAAAACTTGCTACGGTTATTACACGTTTAATGCCCTTTTGCGTGAACTTAACCGTTTCTCTGAAACAATGCGTTAAAGCAAGTTATCATACAAAATGTCTGGAGTTAAGCAGGCTTTCGCGTGTCCAATAACTTAGATGGGTGACTGTTACAATTATCGTTTCCAAAATAAACGTAAATAATAATTTAATCATTTGCGGACACCATATGCATATATATGTAAGAGAAAGTCGTGTGTTGTCTCACACCAGATTTATTATGTTGTAACAAAGTATTAAATAACGTATGTCATTTATTAATTAGGGCAACACTAAGTTAGACAAAAAAGAAAATAAATTAATAAACAAATCAATATTTAACCATAGTTAATTCAAACAAAGGGGAATACTAAAACAGATGGTATATTCTAATATTAAATGAGTTGATGTATGATTTTTGATCTACATACGAAAAACAAATTACAGAAATGTTCACTAATTTGTGTTTATGTTAATATTGCTTAAAAATGACTACATCTTGACATTTATGGATTACAACTTTTGAATGTAAGTAATTAAATTTAAATAAACAATAGATAGCATAGTTTAAACTTTTTAGGTTTGGTTTTTAATAATATATTAATTAAAATTAGCTATTATTATTAAAATTAAGAAACACAAGTTGATGAAGTTTTTTGAGGGTCATACGTGCATCGCTTTTTAAGATTTCATTATTCAAATTAAAATTGTTATTTATAAAGTTACTGTTCAGGTAATTATAGTGAAAATCCTTTCTAACAAAATTAATCTTTACAATATTTTAGTTACTGAGGAAGCCTTTATTATTTTGAGGCGAAACGTTTGACATTTCTGTTGTTTTTCAAAATAATAAATGTTATCTTACTGAACAATCTGTTCATTTAGAATGTCCATTTAGTTCACAAACTTAAACCACCATAGTGTGTATATATATTGCTGTGTATTTATTTCACCCGTTTATGCTTTGACGAGTTTAATAAAGAGAATAACTTGCCGCATTCTCATTTATTGCGTAATCTAAATTAATTTATTTACAATATATAGAAGTGTGCCTTGCAATTGCATTTCTATCAATTAATTGAATTTATTTTACCAATTTAATTCTATTTTATTTTCTCACACCAATTTTGTAATAATAACTTTGTTTGAAATTTATTTTCAATTAGTTTGCCTATTTGGGTATTTATGTAAAATTTAAATAATACAATAAGTCTGTAATAAAAGGTACAGATTGACATACTCATGAATTTGTCTGTAAAAATTATTTTTCTGCAATGATGCGGAATTTAGGTTAATTTTATTGACAGTAATTTAGGTTTAATTCGTGCTAGTATGTAACTAGTAATGTCATATTATTTAGTTATAAGTTGAATTTAACAGTTTGCAAACTACTAAACGTTTAAGTTAGAACGTAATTTACGTGTTTCCTGTACTTGCTGCGTAATAAAGGTATTTTCTTGTTTTTCCGATAATACTTAATGGAGCTGCATTATTTTATAGCCTTAATTATAACTATGATGATAATTGAATTATATCGAACCTTCATAACAATAATAACAGACTCCTGTGTATAGTTTTTTTTAATCCTGATAAAAATTTGTAAAACCAGTATTTTTACATTCATTCAGTCACGTCACAGGATATTTTTTGTGTTAATGGACATCGATTTGGCTATAGAATTTAATTTTTATATTGATTCAATGTTTTAAAGTAATTTATTAATTAAAACATTTGGATTTATAAGAAATTGGTAAAAAGAAGTATTATCTTATCTGGCCTCTAAATTGTATGGTCATTTTATCAATCTTCACTAGAAAAGAATGCCATTCTTGGGTGGATTTTAGAATCAAGTTGTTGTGCCAAAACTTATATTTAATTATTAAAATAAAAATTAAAGGATAATGATCCATGGAATTTTTTTTAACACTGCTCCGATAGAAGTAATTTGAACTAAGTGCAGTAGTTGTACGAATAACTTGTGCATAAAACTTTATGCAAATTTCTTTCCAAGTAACCATTACTTATTTTCAGTAGCCTTGTTATTTGGATATTCATTTAATAACCTAAAATTGTAAAGGTTAAATAAGCGTAACGTTACGAAGTATTATAAGGAATTTAAGTTGAAAATTTACCGGAAAAACCATTTTTTCGGCTGAAAAACTACTTTGTGAAGCATTAATTCAGTTATAAATACCCAAATTATTATTTGGAACATTTCTGTATATACAAAACAGCGTTTGCCATTGTTTACAACTGCTAGTTAATCAACTACACCATATATTTGTTTATCTGCGACAGATGATCTACTCAACCTATACTGCTGAGCAGAAATAAGTGTCTCAAAATTCTATAAAATTATATTGAACTATTAACGGAATTCATCTGTCATAAAACATTTACATTAGTGATAAATTTCTTTCTGCACTTGTTTTCATCATCATTAGTATTTGTTATTTGTTATTTGCTATTTGTTATTTTTCTTACTACAAAACACTATATATTAGTATTAAATTGTCTACTAACAAAATTAATTATTTTAACTATAAAAAGCTAATAGCCCAAATGAATTATTTTTTTGTAAACAGAATTTAATTTTACATTAATAAACATGATCGCATTGAAAATGGTAACTTTACCAAAGTGATTTTCATTATTCTTAAATGACAATGAATGACCATTTATTTATTTGTTTTAAGGGAATCTTATTACTTTAGTTTTTGTTTATGGAAATTCACAGCAATATATATATATATATATATATATATATATATATATATATATATAT